>JAODAL010031776.1:0-47955 GCA_025379985.1 Phyllomedusa bahiana
TTTTATTCAACCAGGAAAAAACGTTTTTTTTTCAACGCCATATCCCAGAGCCAAAATTTTAAATTTTTCTGTGCTTGGAGCTTGAAGGGGGCTTGTTTTTTTTGCAAGAAGTTTTACAGTTTTTTAGTATCATTTTTGGGGGGGCAAGGCCTTTTTTATCCTTTTTAAAACCCCTTTTTGGGAAGGGCCCGGGGGAAGAAAAATACTGCAAACCTTTGTAAATTTTTTTTTTTTTTTTTTAACCCGGGCTCACCATGCATAATTTCCCTGATAAGTTTTGCTTTAAATCTTTTGGGGGGCCTTTCATTAAGGCGATACCACCCTTTTTTTAAAAAAAAGTTTTTTTTTAAAACTGAAGCCTTTAAAAAAAAAAAATTTTTTTTTTTTTTTAAAACAAATTTTTTTTTGGGATCGCTAAAAAACTGAGAGCAATACATTTTTTAAATTTTTTCCCTATACAGACCCGTAAGAGGGCTTTTTTTTTTTGCGGGATGAAAACCCTTTTTTTAAATTTTTTTCAAAATTTGGGGTTTTTTTAGAGTTTTTTTATCGCTTTTTTTTCCTTTTAAATTTTTGCGGGAAAGAACAAAAACTTTAATTTCTGTATTTTTTTTTTTTTTGGGTTTTTTTTTTTCAGCGTTCCCGAAAGGGTAATTAACAAGACAAAATTTTAGGGCAGGTCGTTACCACGGGCATACCAAAAAAATGGGTAAATTTTTATTTTTTTATCATTTTTTGGGGCGATTGGGGGTTTGAAAAAAGGGGGAAAAAGGGGGGGTACGTAATTTTTTTTTTTTTTGTTTTTTTGTGTTTTACCCCTTTTTTACTTTTTTTTTTTTTCCCCCCTAGGTATTTGAAAAGAGAATCTTAAAATCTCTCATTCAATAGGAAACAGTACATAGCTTTTTGCTAGAAAAAGGTTTTCCCAAGGAAAAATTCAGTCAAATGCCCGGGGGGGGGCCCACCCGGGGGACGGCCGGGGGGTCGGGAGTCATGAACAACCCGGAAGGCATTCTCGCCCTTCCCTGGTTTTCTGGGAGGGAGGGCAGGGGGCTGCACGGAACGCCCCATCCGGCGCTTCTGCCCCCGACAAAACCCCAGAAAGGGGGGGGAACTCCCCCTCGTTCCCTTTAAATTTTTGCGACCCGATCCGCGATAAATTTAAAGGGGGTTTAAAAAGGCCCCCCCCGGAGCGATTTGGGGGAAAGCTGCGGGATGCCCGCTTAATTTTACAGCTGACACCCCGCGCCGAATTTGCCGGGTAAAATCTGGCCTTTGAGGTTTTTGCGCGAACCTTGGACGTATCCAAAAGTCCAGGTGCGGAACCCCCAAAAAACCACCCGGACTTTTTGGAAAACGGGCCCGGGTTCCCTGAAGGGTTTTAAACAAAAAAGCTTAATTTTTAGGGTTAAGGTGAAAACCTTTTCTTGGGTTCAGGGAGCTCGATTTTGTCCATGGGGTTAAAATCACTCCGTGATCCTAAACTAAAACTTTAAGTAAAAAGGTAACCATAGAAAACCCCGTAAAAAAATGTCTTCTCATGACTAAAGTAAAATCTAATTGACTAAAAATGTTCAATAATGGCAAAAGTGGGGCTGCTGTATCATATTTAATGCAGCCTGTGCATTGTCACAAATATGGCAGTTTTTTACTCTCTCTTCCTGTTGGCAGAAAGTAGTGAAACAAAAGAAAAATGGAGTCCTTCAGAACTCCAGCAGCCTAATCTATCAGAGCCCACATTTTTGCCACAAGCACCCCGAATGAAGTGAGGAATGTGTATGGCCCAGGCAATCTGCAGCAGCGGCTAAGGTTTAAACACAGCAGTATGGTGCAGATATCATCCTGTGCTGTAACAGGTTGAGTGTATAGCTGCATTAGCAGCTTAAGCCCCTGTTGTCTAATGATGCAGCATTGTGCTGCAAATCCCACAAACTAAGCACCCCCTATACTGGCATTAGGATATTACTCAAACATCCAATGTCAGTAAGAGGGCTTACTTCATTATTTTTTTTGGTTGAAAAAGCCCCAACAAAGTTGCCCATGCAGCTTTCTGAGTTGGTGGCATAAATATGTTGAGGGACCATTGTAGTTCCAGTGCGAGGGTAATCTGTGCTTAGGAATGGCTATAAAATGCTTTTCTTAACCACTGGATAAAAAATTAACTAAAGTGTGCGATATATCCAGTAGTATTTTTACCTCAACTAAGTTCAAAAATACACTTTGAGACAATCACTATTGCAAATTATCATTTCAGTTGATGCATTTTAAAAAATACCGAGTCCAAAGGAAATTCATTCAGCTACAAAAATCTACTGCAGGTCTAGTAAGAAAAGACAGATTGTACAGATGAACATCAACAAGGAATTTGGTGAGAGAGGCTTCAGTTCCTTCCAGAAAGATAGGGGTTTTTCCCTTCCAGCCTTTGCTATCACACAGTGGAGTGTAACCCAGCAGATAAACCAGGGTATCACAGCAAAATCTGCCTACAGTTTTCGTGCTGTTTAGCCCCCTCATAGTGCAGAATACAGTTTGGGTAAAGGGTTGAGGATACATCTTCCCCCCAAAGTAAGAGGGGAACCATGTAAGTGTAGAGAGACTACCTATTTCAAGATAGTAATTATCTTCATATTGAATCTAATCTAAAAGTGCTTGAATAAGGAACTTCCTTTTGGAGATCCTCTAGTTGCTGAGCTGAAACCAATTGTTAGCTCCAGACCCGGACGCCTGATCCTGCTTACCACCACTACAGATATAGAAACAATAATTATCCACACAAGACAGGGTGAGCGCTTAAATCAAAGAACTCATTTATTACAGCAGTGAGCTAAAAAGACTTTTGATTAAATTTCGTGAGATATAAGCACAGTCAGCCGGAGGATATAGTGAGAACTTTTACAGCATGCTGCAAGTTATAGAATAACCTACACAGCTACAATGTTCCGTTACCAATTACAAGTCCTGCATCAGTGGCAAGAGTCCCCACAAATTTGTATCTTGTATCCTTTGGAGTCGACAGGAAAAGTTTTCTTGCTTTATAAACCCCATAACTTTGACAGACTCAACAAGAGTTGAGATGGAAGGCATTTAATTCAACTATTGGATGAAACACATTTTTTTTGGCTGATGGTACCAAATTTTAATTTCCTCTTGACAATTAAAGTAAAGCAACATACAGCACAAGAGATGGGTTTTCTTTTTCCTTCCCCCAGCAAAAACCTGATGGACCCACTGTAATCAGTAGTGTCCATTGACTGAAGTTCAAGGCCTTTGTAAAATGGGATACATTCATGTGTCTCCGGTCCACAATGGAAACTACCGTACCGGTATGTGAACAAATCCTTCCTGTCATTTGGTCCTACACCAGACCACCCAATGCACTTGCTGCACTAAGGAATAAAGCCTTTGTTTCATTGTCACTATTAAATAAACAGAATTGCTTGTATCTCTTTTCATACCTTTTTGAATGATATTGAGAATTTCGATGGGCTGTGTTCTGCAAACAATAGGATTTTTTGACTGACCCCATAAGCCTCAGTAAACTACAAATAAATGCCTGATATCTGAACAGTACAACAAGTTGTTGTAATATTTAACATTGAACACCTCTTTATTTCTGAGATACTAATAAGCTCATGGAATTCAACTAGTATAACAAGCATAGGGACATAATGGGGCCATAACAAGAGAACCAGAATAACACACTATTGACAACATGAATAAGGTCTGATAGCCAACTAAGTTTTAGTATGCTAAAAACCATTTCATTAGTTAACCCAAGTATTGCATATCATTATGGAGCTTTTGTTTAGTTGGGGTGAATATTATTATGTGCAAATGTTTCAAACTGGCTTAGTGTTTGGCAACTCCTTTTTAACATGGCTTAGTGTACATGCTGCCAGGAACCTCCAAGCAACAAAAGGACCTGTCCAGCTATTCGAACATTTCCTTTTTTTCAGTGAATATAGGGGCAAGATATATTATTGGTGCATCAACCCTGTGTGACTTGCAGATTTTTGTAGATTAACTTCTGGATAACATTAGTGAATGATGTTTAATTCACATAAAGGGCTGCTTTGAGATTTTGGGCACCTTCATCGTTAGTTAGTGTTATGGAGGAATCAACACTTATCATATGTCAACTAAATAGAACCTGGCCACAATTGTTTAATACATAGCAGGACCATATTAGCAGCATTGGATTTAAACTTGACAATATTGATTCACAACATAGTTTGCTATATAGACCCTAGCATAAGGTCCCATTCTGTCCAATGGCAAAATAGGTATGTCAACATTCATAAGAAGCATAATGGCCTTGGCCACAACTGCTTTTATCTTTCTAGATGTGAGAAGTGGACCTGAGCAGTGGTGCCACAAGCTGCTCTAAACTCTCCAGCTCCATTATTAACATCTAGGTCCCTATATATTAAAGACCCTCTTGGCCGAAACAGACCATGTGAATACTCAGTTTCTATATTATTTGATATACTTAAGTGATAAGTGAAGTATTCCATACCAATTAACTTCTTAAGAAGGGTTTTATTAGGAACTTAAAAACCAGTATTTGCTCTGTTTTGGGCCATTTAACACGGCCGTCGAGGTCGGCTTTTTCTTTAGTTTTTGGACAAAGAAAACCCTGCCCCCCCCTCCCCCTTACGCATGACAGATTCATGTTCCCACCTGAGAACCTGTGGAAGAATGAACATTTTTTTTTTTTTTTTTTCGGTTCACGGGCAATCGAAAAACCATCCTGCAGAAAATCTGTGCAGTGGGACCACTGCATGGATTTTCCATAGAGAGGTCTGTGAAAAAGTTGACAGCCAGTCTAACTGTGCTTATCAAAACATAAAACTGACTAAAAAAGAACTGCCCGCGGGGACATGCCCTAAGGCTAAGTTCACAACGGTGTAACTTTGCAGGTGCTTAATAACCTCGCAATTACGCCTTGGGGGCGGGAAGTGAGCGGGTGGCCGCACTTCAACCAGCCCCTAGACAAATCGCCTGCAAGCAGTCGCGTAAACGCCACTAGAAAGTGATATGTCAATTAATCTCCCCACCACGGCGTGTATAGGAGACGAAAATTCATAATCTCAAATAGAACTGTGAATTACCATAATGAAAGGGCCATTACGGCCCGAAAAGTGGCCACTTCCCGGCGCGTAATTAGGGACCGAAAATACTGCCCATTATAAATCCGTGTGAACAAGGCCTAAGGGAATAAACAGCTGGACCTGAGTAAAACTCTGGCTTAAAGATACACAGCAGGCATCCACATCAATTATGCAGGCTTAATTTTTGAAGACTGCCAAGATCACCATCCATACATAAATGGTAATTTTTAGGAACCTTGACCTTAAGTCAGGGTCTTAACTGCATCATCAAAGCACGGTTTTCTCACAACTGAAGAACTGTTCTCAAGCTGCATAGAGAACCATGCACAACCTTCTTAAGGAGTGCTTAAAGTGGATTATATTCTAGAGCATTGAATGTGCATATTCTCTGTAATTCTACACCAGTAAGCTTTAACCGAGCGATCAGTTATCTTTATATACTCAAAGGAAAAACTGCTATTGTGTCATGTAAATATAATATAAATTGTAAGCTTATTTTTGGAAGTGAATTTAAAAAGCTTGATCAAAGTGCCCATTACTTCTACAGAAAAATACAAGCCTTGTTGCCAGCAGATTCCCAATTCCCACAGAGACCGAATTAGTAACTTTGCAAATCACATTAATTTTTGGCAGCCAATCTTTAGCAGAGCATGTTCATGAAGTTCAAATACTTATCAGGCTCCCTCACAAGAATATCGGTAATCTCATTTACATGTTACCAACCCCCCCAGCCACAAAATACATTTTAATTCATGTCCACTGACTATTGTCTTGAAATGGCATTACTTTAATTTAATTTCTGATATAAAAGATTCTTCAGTGATAAAATCTTGCTCCTGACTAATTTTCATGAATCAACTACACACATACACGATTACAAAACACTGCATATTTTTAGGCCTGTTTACCAAAAAGGCTTCATGTAGTACACACAGCACACCCCTAGATAGAACTCCTATGGCAGAGCCTGGAGTTTGCTGCTGAATAGTGTATATGTATGAGAGAAATTTAAATGAGTCGCTTCTAATTTTTAAGCCTGTTAGCTCCTATTCCTTGGTATAGCAAGGTAGCTGTGAGTAGGGTCACTGCTAGACAGGCTTTACTAACAGCCAGTAACCCAATGTATCTGAGAAGGGTCAGCCCAGCATTAATGGGTTTTAGAACCCTCACTAATAAGGAGGAAGTGTTAGGAGTTCGATTATGGAAACCTAGTGTCTGACCTGGTGGGGCAAGGGAGTTAAACACACGATTCCTTCTCCCTACTGAGCATTGGTAACTTTATTGTAAAATGAATTCAAGCTTTATTGGAATAATGAAGTAACTGTGCTGGGGTCTATATTAATCACTGCAAGCAATAGTTTTTGACACATCAAAGTTGCAATAGAGGGAGGGCAGTCTTCCACAACTGCCAGGCCCTACATGTCTCATGGACCCTGACGTGGAGTAGCATTCAACTCAAGAGGCTGAGATCATAGATCCCCAGTTCAAGGCCACAAAGTTATACCACATGTGGTTCATATTTCTATGACCTGGCTACCTTTCTTGGAATTTTAATATATTTTATTCCGCAAACACTGTTCTCACAAGTAAAATTTAAGACAATTTGTGACATGAGTCTACATGCCTGTTATGCTGTGGATTAAATGAGTTTTTTATTTTTCAAATGATCAGTAATGGGTAGATATGATGGTTTCTTACAGGGTTCTTCGATGGAAAATACATTAAGAACCCTGGGGTAAAAGTGGCTGGAGTCTTCCAGACGGCATGTCAAAAGAAATCAGTATGGTCATCATTCTTCCGATATGATATTCTTTGTTAAAACAGTAAGTCGACAACAGAGGTGAGATCAGTTAACGATTTATTTAAAATATAGTCCATTGCTGAATACAAAACACTTAACTCCCAATGGAATGGTGTGGGCTGGCACCACAGTTCCCTCAAGTTTTGTGCTTCACCCCCAGAAGACACCAGCTAAGATAACAGGTTACTTTCTATTTTCTCTACTTTTCCAGACTAAATCAGTCAGCTGTGGTGATGGCCTGAACTTCCTCGTCTGTCACCATACTTTTCCAAAGAGTGGCAAGAGCAGTGTGCCGTTGTGGTGGATGGTAGTAGAAATAAAGTTACAACGTGTGCACAAACATATGTACAACGTATTCCTTCATAGATTAGGGTCGCCAACACTTCAAGAGCATGTAACGATCCAAGGTACAACTGAATGTGGACATGATTTGCAGGGCAACTTTTTTTTTTTTTTTTTTATTTTTTTTATTTGCACAATATGGGGTGCAAGAAGTCTTGGGTTACTGTACACCAGTCACTTTACAAATTGATAGTCAGACTGCATTATGTCACCTAAAGTAATAACACATTTAATCTGTAGTGTGGCCCATCAGGAAACTATTAATACCCATATAACAGTGCCCACTAGAGTGCATGAAAGCTGTGGTAGCTCCATATTTCTTCAATTTTAATGCCATCATTCCAATTGGTACAGTATGGAGATAAATTTTGTTTCTTTTTTAGAAGCAATGTTTCAGAGAACCTCTAACAAGTGAAAGTTCTATGGTGCATATAAGGCTCGAAAAATGGAGCTTAACGTTCTCCATTCTATCCTGACCACTGCAAGTGCTTAATATTCCCCCCCATAGAGGGAGTGAGTGCTCTACTAAACAATGATTTTTTTATAAAAACATTTTGGGCATTTTCATGCTACAGAAACTACTTTGTAAGGAGTTGAAGGGATCCCATCCAAACCTTAGGTGAGCACTCTGTCTAAAGGGCTTTAAGGCTGTCTAACACTGCACAGAAACGATCCGTTTATTTTTCAGCGTTTTTCGTTTTCTAAATGCTGGCAAAATACTAGAATAATCTCCCAAATAACTTCTAAATGTAAAACCCTCCTTGCTGTCAACACTTGAGCTTCTTTTTTCTACTTTCTCGTTTTTTTCACTGGTCGTATTTTTGCAACATCTCTAAAAAACACCAATGCCGGGCAGAAAATTTACAACAGGAGTCAATGACAAGCGCCGGACGTCTTTTTTGGCGCGTTTTTGTTTTAGCCTGCGATTTTATATTCAATGAAAACCCTCCCATAGACCCAAGTTTACAACCTAATAATGGGTGAAACCAAAGGTTATACATTATCAAAATCTGCATACTAGTGGTACGAGTCCGTGTTTGTACTATTGTAATAAAATGATCATGCTTTAGTGTCGCTACAATATTAGCGAATTCAAACTTATACTGCTAAAAATTACGTTATTTACAGTGATTTTGCCGTCATCCTGTTTTTTTTACAGATTAAACTAAACTCCTTTCTAAACATATTTGGTGCTAAAAAAGTAATCTATCTTTTGAACACTAAAATTTTTTTTTTACGGAAAATGGATGCAATTGCGTTTTTTTGGGAGTTTGGCGCTAAAATCCTTTTTACCATATTTTGATGCTAATAATAGTTAACTTGCTGTATGGAAAGATAATGTGGGTTTTTTGTGTGGATATTATGTGGCAAAATTTAATAAAGCAGTAGCACGCAGCAGCAGCACAACAAAGGACAATGTAACTCACAATGGGCTACAGTGATCCTAAAGTAAGTGACTACTTAACATGTTTAACTCCACCTGTAGGTGAAGCTTACCTCCAATGGCTTAATTTGTGCATACATTAAAAAGCAACAAAGACACTACAAAAAACACAACTCGCACACCAAAAAACGCCGTTTTTTTTTCAGCTGCTTTTAGAACAGGCAGTGGACAGAAAACTGAGTTTCATGAATCGTTTATTTAGTAATGTCCGTTTTTTCAAGGTCCTTTTTTGTCCACCTGCAAGTTAGACATAGCCTTACGTTTCATCCGTGGCAAAAATGACCAGCATGTTCATAGAAGCACAATCTTAATAACTCCAAATGGATGCTAATCGGTGTGTCATGCTTTAGAAAATTCAAAATTCCAGAACAGCTTTTATTGCTTTAAGTTTCTTATTTAACCTTCTTAACAAATACTCTTCTGCTGCAGGTTAGAGGATTGTTGGATAACCTGTGACACTTTAGAAAGTGACTTGGAAATTGCGCACGCTGAAGTACATTTAATGCCAAAATTCAAAATAAGCAACACCTCATCCCATGAAAGAGACTTCTTTCATCTATAGGGAATCTTGATGCCTTCATTTCAGACACAAAGGCAGATTTTTCAGGCATGACTGGAAGGAGAAGCGTATTCGTATCTGAGGCCTATCACCAGACTTTCCTGAACATCGATGAAAGTGGAACGGAGGCTGCCAGTGCTTACGCATTTATTGGGTCTGCTCGCAGGGAGATTGGTCTAGAGGTAAAAGCAGGATCACACCCCTTCATCTACTTCAATAATACACAAGAAGTCCAACGTGTACTGCAATGTGGAATAGTGCATGATCCCTAGCTAAAGCAATCTGCCTTGGCTGGCTCAGAAATTCTGTAATGTTTTTAATAGAATGTAAACATACTTTTTTTACTCAAAAAAAAATAACAGTATCAATTCCTCTTTTACATAAATTGAAGCATATCAATTTTTGCGACATGGGAATCGTTTGGTATGATCAAATGTGCTCCTGTATAGATGGAGGGAAAATCAACATTCGAAGCAGGTTAGCATGCTTCACATTCATCGGTTTCAGCATATTCAACCTCTCTTCACAAGTACAATCCTAGGCTGACCACTTTCAAAGGTGTAACTTATTGGTACAACAGACAAGATTAGGGAAACTGTGAAACCACCCTTCAATCCATTTCTGCATTGCAAATAGCAATAGGAAGCTATGAAGGTGTAATCTAAATTTATTCTGCTGGCTGCTATTTCTAATAGAGGGACATGGTGGGACAGGCCATGATGGAGTAAGCATCCATGAAGCCAAAGCAAGGGGCAGATTGGTTCTGAAACTACTTGGATGCTTCTTATAGGCTATGCCAATGGTGGTGCTGTGGTATAACTTGTAAGAGGAGTAGGCAGGCAGTGCTAAGAAGTGTACAACGAAGTTACTCATGGAATTCTTGTGCAACATGTCTCTAAAGGAAAAAGAGAATATATCTCAAAGTAATATCTGGTCACACTATAGCAAGACCAACAAACATAGCACGCAACTGCACACCACCAGCATGAATACTATCGCCACATAGAGAATTAAATCATGCCTAGTTTAGTGAATCTTGTTTTATTTGGTCTTGCTGCTACCTTAGGGCTCAAAAGGCACAGTGAGGTATGTGCCTTAATAAGTGATCGTTCCCACCTTCAAATGTCACTGTTTTTATGCTGTTTTTGGGGTGACATGCAGTGCATTTTGGCCTCCAAACATGGTGTGTATCATGGCATCCAAAGAGTTCATCTGACCAGACTACATTCTCTGAGTACTTCACAGGTTTGTCTAAATGTTGTTGAGCAAACCCAAAGGCCATGTTCACAACAGCTTAAAACTGGAATAAAATTCAGTCCGTAATTATGCGGCGGGTGCGCAAATTATATGGTCTGAAAACGTCCCAGTCATTACGGTAAATCCCACAGTTCTCATAGAGAAATACGCCGATGGGGTGAGATTCAGTTACATGTGTAATTACCCGAGCGGCGTATACCGCGCGCGCTGTAATACAAGTCTATGGGCTTGCGAGGTACCCAGCCCCCCCCACTCCCGCCCACAATCCACACGGCGTAAATTGCGGAGCGTGAATTACGCCCTTCAAATACAACCAAGTGAACAAATCCTAAACTTTTCTTGAACAAGCTTTTTTTTTTTTTTTTTTTATTTATTTTTTCATGCAAGACTTGTGGTGAGCATGTATACACACCCTAGAAGGACGAAGTGGCATTATTTTGTTGAATCTTTTGAAACAATAGTATCACTGATTCAAGTCTCTGTACGAATCTAATCCACATGAGTGTCCTTGGCTCTTGGACAACTCTTCTGATAACTCTTTTCACTTTTGTCAAAATCTTTTTGGGAAGCACCCTGTGGAGGCTGGGTTATAGTGAAATTATGCTCTGTCCACTTCCGAATTATGGTCCCAAAAGTGCTCACTGGAACCTCCAGTAGTAAACATAGTTACAAAGGGTGACATGTATGAATGTTGGCACTGATAGGCCAGTTCTAAATCGCTTTTAGGTAGTATAGAATGCGCCAGAATATATGAACCTGTTCTTTTGCAGGTCATATATACAGGCGTATTTGAGTGCCAATACGACAAGTCTGGCTCCGGGAGACCACCTGTAACTTGGTCTGGCTGTTCTAAATGTTTTGCGCCTAGATTTGGCGTCAAAGAATCATAAATGACTCAAAACCAAAAATTCCGGCTCCAATCTGGCAATCAATAAATCCCTGGATCAACGACCTTTCTCTAGAGTCCTAGTCACTATAATTTGTTATATTATTACATACTGGAAATGCATCTAGACCCTGTTTGGACTCTGTTAGTGAATTCACCATGACAAGTTCCACAGTCTCGCTGCTCTTACAGAAACTTTCTTTCCTGTAAACATAGAGAATGCCCCTTGTCCTCAATACAGTCCTGGGTATAAATAGATTTTGGGAGAGATCTCTACGTTGAACCATTAAATATCAGTATTAAACTAAATTTTATAATTTCCCCCCTACTCCCACCTGAAGCTGTCTTTTCTCTAAACTAAATAGCCATAATCGTGCTCATCTTTCTGGGTTTGCGTCCATCCATCCTTTTATTATTTTATTTTGCCTGCCTTTGTAACCTGTACAAGCACTACATTTGTCTTTCCCTGTGCACTGATACCACCAAAACAATATTCCATGTGTGGTCTGAGCATGACGTGTATAATGTGGAGAAGAGTTCCCATCTGTGTCATCTATGCCCCTTCAATACACTATAATCCTGTTTGCCTGGCCAGCTGCTGCCTGACAACTGGCTGCAACAATATATTTTTACTGTCCATTTCGGATTCCCCAGTACCAACTCTCCAGATCACTTTTAAGTAATCATGAAATGGATATTTCATTCCCATGTGCATAACCTTGCATTTATCTGTGTTAAACCTCATTTGCCACCTCTGCCCATGCCTCCAACTTATCCAGAATCCTTTGTAATAAAACATTATCCTCTATTGTGTTGATTACTTTACAGAGCTTAGTATCATCTGCAAAAATTGATATTTTACTGTGCAATCACATCTGTAAGATCATAAAGAGAATAGGGCCCAATACTGACCCCGTGTACCCCACTAGTAACAGGGAATTCCATCTGCGTTAGTATCCGTTAAATACCAAAAAGAACCCTTGTGTTTTCTGTCACTGAGACCGTTGCTTACCCACTTGCAAATATTTACCCCCAGTCCAAGCATTCTCATTTTACTTACCAAACTTTTGTGGCACAGTATCAAATGCTTTAGAAAAATATAGATATGACATACAATGCCTCACCACGTTTCATAATAGAAATAACCTCCTCATAGAAGCTGATGAGATTAGTTTGACAGGAAAAATCCTTCATAAACCCATGCTGGAATATCATTATACATTTATTTTCAATGAGATACTCCAGTATAGCATCTATAAGAAAGCTTTCAAACATTTTACATACAGCAAAGGTTAAACTTACCGGCTTATATTTTCCAGGATCACTTTTTGACCCCTTTTTGAATATTGGCACCACATTTGCTGTGCGCCAATTCTTTGGGACATACCTCGTTATTATATAGTCCATGAATATTAAGAGTAGAGGCCTGTCTATCATATTACTTAATACCCGTAGGACACAGGGGTGTATGTCATCAGGACCCGGTTATTTGTCTATTTTACTCTTCGTAAGGTGGAGCTGCACTTCTACCTGAGTTAGACAAGAGACATTTAAGGTGGAGTTTACCTCATCCCTCTGCTCATCAACTGGAAGTTCATTTTCCTTGGTAAATACGGTGGAGAAAAACAATGTTTAATAGGTTTGTTTTCTCCTCATTGCCCTCTACAATACCTCTCTCACTACGTTTCAAAGGGACAACATTTTCAGTTTTAATCGTTTTACTCGTTATACAGTTACAAATATTTTGGGGTTAGTTTTACTCTTTGTCAATATGCATTTCTGTCTCCAGCTTTGCTGCCTTTACCATTATTTTACATATTTATTATTTCCCCTTTATATCTTTTCAGCCTCTACACAACCCTCCCTGTTTAAGTAGCTTAAATGCTTTATTTTTGTTATTGATTGCCTCATTTACATCTGTTGATCCACACTGGTTCTTTCCTGTTTCTAATAATTTAATTTCCCAAAAAGTTAAGTTACCTCTTGCATTGGGTGCTTAAGATGTTTTTAAAGATCTCCTATCTGTTCATTTATTTTTAAAGGTCTTGTCCCAGTCAATGCAGTTTAGGGCCTCTTAACCAGATTAAAATTAGCCTACCTGAAATTTTGCGGTTTTTTTGCTCCCAGACAAAATACTCTATTAAAGGATAAAAGGAAATGTATTATTTTGTGGTCACTATTTCCCCGGTGCCCCCAACCAGAATCTTTGTTACTCGTCAGGCTATTATCAATTTAAAGTCCATAATGGCTTCCCTCTGTTTGCACCTGACCTTTATGGTAAAGGAACTTTTCATCTTGTAATTGACAAAAAAAACTATATCCTTATGAAGCCACCGATCAGTTTTCCCAACTTATGTCTGGAATATTATAAGTCTCCCATAATAACAATCCCATTATGATTAGCTGCCTCATCAATTTGTTTGAAGACAACATCTTCCATGGATTCTCTTATATATGGGCACTAATCAGACCCACAACAATTTTACTGTTATTTAGACCCCTATGTAATATCTACCCATAATGACTCCACATGCTTATTTCCTGTATCTATATCTTCCCACAGTGTTGACTTCAGACAGGAATTTATATAAAGTTTATTGAGGAAGCTTACCGCACACCTTAGGTATGGAGTATGGTAGTGGGGTGCGTGTAGAGGGATAACCAATCCTGTGTAGAAACTCTAAAAAGACACAGCACACTGCAGATTATCATGCAAAACACATGATATTTTTAACACATGGAAATGGCAGATTCCATTAATTATAAACAGCGTATACATAAGCATTAGGAAAGAAGGCAGAATTATTGAATGTTTTCGTCAAGAGGCCGTCATCAGAAATGTCTGGAGTGAGAGACAGCTCCAGCATTCCCACTCGACTGCCACTCCAGACATTTCTGATGAAGGCCTCTAGTAGAAAATGTTCAATTGGTCTGGCTTCCCTCCTAATGCTCATGTATACGCTGTTTAAATTACTGGAGATCTGTCCATTCTATGTGTAAATAAATCACGTTTTTGCATGATAACCTGCAGTGTGCTGTGGATCCTTTGAGGATTTTATATAAAGACCTCCCCCCTTCCGGTTTTTACAATCTCTTCTAAATAAGCTGTTACCCTGTAAGTTAACTACCCATTCATAGGTCTTTTCCAGCTACGTCTCAGTTATCCCATCTATGTCATCTTTTTCTTCAGCAATAAATGATTCTTATTCATGTATTTTGTTAGTGAGTCTCCTGACATTGGTCAGCATGCAGTTTTGAATTTTGGTTTTCATTCTTTTAACCTTGTCCTTATTAACATTACTATCCCCCTCCCTCCAATCCACCCCAGGATTTATAACTCATTCCCAGCTGTATATCTTCACTATCTTGCCTGCTGTATGTGTAGTTGCTCTCCCTCCCCATCTTGGTTTATGCACTCCACCCACCTGCATAGGCTTTTTAATCAGATCAGGTTTATAGCTGGAACCTTCTAACCCTGAAATGTGGATGTCTGAACAGAAACCAAGAGAGGTAGCATGTAGCATAATATTGAGCCCAGATTGTTGGACTCTGAACTACTGGTTTCTTCTATGCTTGGGGATAGATTCTGAGTGACCGTGTTCTTCGGAGACCCACATCTATGTTTACTCCTATTCCCTACAAGTCACCAGTTGTTTTTACAATTCTGGACTTAATCTGGTATCACATTAGGAGTTTCCCTCAAACCCCCTCCCTCTTGTTTTCCTCCCTATTTATCATATATTGACCAATAAAAAGTCTTTTTTGCAACATACATATAATGTAGAATTTGAAGAAAAATCCCACATCATACATCATGCAGGTAGATACAGCAAAGCTGAAAACATGTGTTGCATATAGGCATAGTAAAGAAGCCGGATATAAGGCAGTACTGGAATACTGATATTTTTAAACCACTTCATTTTACTGTCTGGCCAGGACACAGACAAGCTTTGAAATGATATGAGTGCCAACCCTGAGAAGATCCCATATATAACTGTTTATTTAAAGCTAGGCCAGTAATTGATCATTTCAGAGCCAAATTTGCTGCAGTGTACACCCTTTAAAAGTAACTTGTGTCCTAATACATCTTTAAGGCTCAGATTCCACCAATACCTACCCAAACAATAAACTGTGTGAGAGTACATCAAGGTAATGCACTAACCATGCAAGCAGAAGTCAGCTCACCCACTTAGGTTTAAATCACAGCAGCTGTAGGTGCTCTATAGAAGCCGGGACCAAGGCCACTTGCTGTATATAGAGGAAGGAATACAGAATCCAGCACTCAAAAATCTTTGCTGTTCCAAAAATTCAAACTTCCATTCTTTATTTAAAGGGGTTGTCCATTTCCTAGAAAAGAAAATATGTTCCTGGGGCCCTATTCAAAGAAAAAAATGTACCTACTTTCGGACCCCAGTTCCATTGCTGACTCTCTCCTGTTTTCTATTGACATTATAAACACAATCCTGTATTGAGTTCGTCTTGCCGATGGCAGGAGGGCTTACACAGTTTTGATAAAAAATTTAACCTAAGAACCTAAAAAATTTCCATGTATTGAAAGTAGCAGAAATATTGTTTTCTTGACTGTTTTGATATGGAGAGTGGTCTGCCCCCTCCCTTGGTTTCTTGACACTTTTCCCTGTGCACCTGCCCAGGATTTATAAATCAATGCAATTATCTTGTATCAGGAATCTACTCACCCTTAGATGTTTATTTCTAAACAGCACCAAAAGAGGTTTATGTAGTGTAGGTCCCACCCCTGTATTTTGAGGTCACCCTTGCCCGATGGCAAGTGGGCTTAAACTAGTATATCAAAAAATGATAAACTAAGAACCTTCAAAATTTTCATGTATTTAAAATAGCATAAAATCTTTTTTAAAAAATTTCTAAGGTTCTTTTTGGATTATATAGTGCTAGTAGAGTGCTTCTGAATGATGTGTTAGTATGATAAACTGCCACGAGCCTGTACACTTATTCCCATTTTTTCAAAAAATGTTTTGGGATAGCAGACCACAATATTGATTTCTAATCTGACATTGTCTCATTCAAAAGGCCACGCCTCACAGCTGCACCTGCTGATTGCATGCAGCAGTAAATGTGGCCCTCTCATTATAACAATAATGTTATGCAGAGAACAGCCTCAAAATGTGGAATGTTATTAAACACACGTGACCACTGCCGGCAATCAATGGCTGCCAATTCGAGAAGTCACAGAAGTAGATGCATTAGAGAACAATGTCTGTGTTTACTACTATACAGTGGCCACTAAGGAAAAATCTCTGGCTTCTAAATGAGCAACAAGTTTCTGTCATATATAAAATATGTTTCAGGGTTTGAAAAGTTGTTGCAATCCTAGATAAATTCACTCTGGAATATTTTTAATCACATTGTGGGTATAGACAAGAGAGGCTTACAAAAAAAAAAAAAGAAATGGTGGCAATGGTATTCTATTACTGAGATACCCACTACACCACTTCAACAAATCTAAAAAAGTTAATGTCCCAAAAAAATTAATATAACTTAGAAAAGAATGGGGCTTACATTTCATATTATTGCATGTGAACATCCAACATAGACGCTATTAATGTTGAGAATCGCCCTCAACCTCCCTTATCAGAATAACGTCCATGAATACGACCGACAACAAATTACAATAGTTTGTAAGGCCAACACAGACAGAATGTGCATCCCGTTCAGACTAATGTCTAATAGTGATGGACTAAAGGAAGGCAAAAACCCTCCACGAGGTAGAAGCCAAAATGTCCTAATTTTTGTAGGACTAGTCCTTACCAACACCCATATCAGGGCAATCAAATAAAATCACGGATTAATTGTCACCCATCTCCCGATCCAAGACACTATAGTCTTTGTTATATTAATACTACCCAAATGTCAATATTTTTGTGTAGCCACCATTATTTTCCAGCATTGCCTTAACACTTGGGCATGGAGTATGTCACTAGAGCTACACAGGTAATATCCACTGGAATCCTCTTCCCACTCCTCCATGAAGAACATCACTGAGCTTGAGTATGTTAGAATCTTGCCGCTCCTCCATTTGAACTGTGTGGAATTAACATCCGCCAACATTCAAAATGGATACGGCTACATCTTAGGCACACCTAAGTTATACAAAGCCCCACAAAAAAACAATCACACACCAATCACAATCCCTGCATGTACCCGACATCATGACCCTAAACCTGCATCACCCACATATTAAAAAGTGCCAGAAGGCAGTAGAAATTTGAAACCATCATTTGTAACTTTACTGTACAATGTAATATCCGGTCCAGGAATGCAAGCATGAGCCCCAAACCTGCATACCCCCCAGATTAAAAGTGGCCGAAAAAGGAGTCTTTCGACCACCATTTTTAGTTTCACTGACAATGACTATACCTAATTTCCAGGGCCACAAGCATGAGCCCAAACCATGCATGACCCCCGAGATTAAAAAGTTCCGTAAAAAGTATCTTTTTAACACCATTAATTTTGAACGTGACATTTGACTATCCCTGTCCTGGACCGCAATCATGACCCTTAATTTACATGACCCAGCCATATTTGAGGCCTATACTGGGAGGTGACGAGGAGGTAAGCTTGCTATATGCAGTTGCCTTAAAACACCGAAGAACATATTGGCGACGCTGTTTCGTTACCCCTCCATTGACCTACCCCCTCTTTGCACGCTTAACCACCTGAATTTCGCCTCCATGATACAGAAAAAAAAAAATTTTGAGAATTATGGATGAATATTGGAAATTCTCTTATTAAAAGACTGAGGCAAATCACAGCTATACCACAAACCCACATATCAAAAAAAAATGCTGGATTCAAATATAACCAAATAAGATCTATCAACAAAGCTGGCCTGTGCCAACGTGAAAAAACACTTATCATCCAATGTTAATAGCTTCAACACCCAAGGAAAATAAATTGCACAAACACAAAACACCCTGTAGGTGAGTCCAAAAACCAATGTCTTGGCATCAGATTAAAGATCAAGCTGCCCTCACAGAACAAATCAGTAGATGCGCCCAAGACAAAAAAACACATACTTAAATGATAATCGTAAAAATACAAGATAATTAAATGGCCACCTAACAATTCCCCAGTAGATCACTATAACAATTGCTGGCTTCAGATTAAGTGCTAGCTTGCCCATATGAACAAAGCTTGTTAGTGCGCATAACGTCAAAAACACCACTTATCCTGTTATGTATTCCGAAAATACAAGAAATGATTTTGCACTTACAAATCACCTGGAGTGTGACAAAAAAATTGCATGATTCATGAATTAAGTGCAAGCTGCCTCAATGAACAAAGCTGTGTGATTGCTCCAAAAGTCCAAAAAAACACTGTAACTGTTATGAAATGCGAATAAAAACAATGATTATTTTATGGTTTTGGCACCATTCAATTCACCTGTGTGACCTATAAAATTGCTGTATTCAAATTTAAGTGTCACGGTGGAAATAACAACAAAGGTGGAAAGGGCAAAATGCAATGCCCACCTATCTGAAATGTATACTATAATAAAATGTTTAGTTTTTGCACCTAACAAAGAGAAAACCTGAGAAACTCATAAAAAAGATGTGTATCCTATAAGTTCAGGCTGGCCCAATATCCAGGAAATTTTCAATAGAAAACGGTTAATAAAAAAGCTATTGTTGCAGTGTTCAATGACCTAACACTAAGTGTCTTGGTGAACATTATCCATGTAATCCTTAATTAGAGCTTGACTGTGTTCGCCCGCGGTGGTGTCGCCCCACCCCACTCACCACCCCTGACTTTACAGCGGAAGATGCTCATTTAACATTCTCTACCTAACAACATAAAATCGTCCAAACTCTAATCTAACTAAGAAATTTAAGGATCACAGCTAATATAGAGGTTTTCACTGAGAAGAAATAAATAATTTCGCTGAGCTGTTTATGGACACAAGCAGGAAGCAACAAGTCCTTCCTGCTCAGAGACGCTGAGAGACCCACTGGGCTGAAACAGGAACGCTGTTCTATGTAAAACGAGGTCCATTTTAAATTTCCATCCAAACGCGAACCATACACATCCCCCCCCAGTCATGACGACGTGCACACAATCTCACCTGCCTCTATTCCTGAAAGCGATTAGCTGGCCGCCAAAATGAACAGGTCGCCGAAAATGGCGCGATCTTACAAGATGATGCACAGATTTTAACCTAAATTAATCGCAAGATCTAAAAATATCGATCACATAAAAAATTGTAGCCGATTTCAACTTTGTCGATAAAAATCGCACAAACACTAAACATAATCAACATTAATGTTCCATAAATCCACGGTTTAAGTCTGCTTGCCTTCAGACAACTGTTCCATGTCTTTCATATGCAAAATCTTTAGAAAGGCTTCCTTCTTGGATGACAAGCCAAGCAGACCAATTCAATGCAGTGTGCAGCAATGTCGAGCACTGAAATGGCAGACATCCCACTCACTTTGAACTCTGCCGCAATACTGGAACACTCATATATCTATCCTGAAGATACAATTCTCCGATATGAGTACACTGAAACTCAACTTCCCTTTGTTAGAACATGGCAAGGTGCCTTTTTCTCAGAGATGGAACCTGTCAAATTAAACCACGTTTGGTCTGGTCACCATACTACAATGCTCAATTTTCAGGTCTTGGAACTCTTCTTATAGCCTAGGTCATCTTTATAAATACAAAAATTCTTTTTTTCAGATCCTCAAAGAGTTCTTTATTATGAGGTGCCATGTTGAACTTCTGGTGACCAGTATTCGACAGTGTGAGATCAATAACACCAAATTTAACATACCTGCTCCTCATTCACATTTAAGACCTTGTAAGACTAACAAGTCACATAAAACTGTGGTTGGAAATGGCCAATGTAGGAACAGATATTTCGAAGTTACTTAAAGTGTGTTTTGCACGAAGTAAAATTGACGTGGGAAGCTTGAAAATAAAATAATAAACATTTTCACCATTTATCATTATTAAAAAGTATGGACGATTTTTATTTTAGATGCTCCTTTAGTGATCCATTGTTTACAACTCATATCCAGGGGATACGACCAGGGCTGAGGGCAGCTACTGGTATTCAAACCCCGGGTGCTGTCATTCTACTCCTGTACTCCTTAGTAATTAGTGAAACAGTGCAAATAAATTAAAAAAAAAAAAAAGAAACCTCAATGATGTAAGTCAATGAAAAAAGAAAAAAATCATCAAAGGTTTGAATTCAACAGGATTTGAACCTAGGACTCCTGTGCTGTGAGGCAAAAACTTTACCCCTGAGCTACATTGTAGCTACTCACAGCTCTTTGCATAAACAGACCTTTCTTTGACTAGAGAGATGAAACGCAAAACCTGCTGGGTCACATGATATGCAATTCAAACAAATCACACCCCCCCCCCTCCCCACCATTCTGAGCACCAGAGGCTGAAGAGCTTGAGCAAGGTATGAAAATGAGCATCATGGAAAATCCCCCTTTAAGTGTGTACTCACTTTTGTTGACAGCGGTTTAAACATTGATGGCTGTGTTGTGATTTAATTCTGAAGAGTACAAACCAAACTTACACTGTTATACAATCTGATCAATGACCAATTATGTATTTGAACCAGTCAGTGTCAAATCTTCATAGATGTCCCATGAAGAATATCATACAAATGTTACAAAAATGTGAGGGTGTGTACTCACTTTTGTGAGATACGTCCCATCTCACAGTGGAATCATCAGATGTTTTATTAAAAAAATCTTCATTTATTATCTGTTTCTGTTATTTATCATGACCAGTCAATTCAAAGAGATTAATGGCCCTCTCCTAAAGCAGATTAAATTAGTTATTACTGAAATTTATTTATTTGTGATTCCTCAACAAAATACTGTATTGAAAGACAAATGAAAATGTATTATATTGTGGTCACTAGTTCCTACATGCCACCCAACCTCAACCTTTGTTACTCAGTCGGTAAGTAAAGTCCAATATTAGGTTCAAAGGACCTTCCTGTATTCGGCTCTAGCAACCAGTTGGGAAAGGTAATTTATCATTAAGTTATTGACAAAAACGTGATTCTTATTATTAGAGCCACAGGTTTCAGTACCCAATTTATGTCTGGGTAGTTGAAGTCGCCCATAATAACAACCACATTATTATGATTAGCCTTCTCATCATCTTTGTATGAGGAGTACATACTTCTATAATTTTCTGTTATATTTGCGTGCATACATAACAGACCCTCAGTAAGAATTTTTATTATTTTTATAACCCCATGTATTATCTACCCATAATGACACCGACATGTACATTTCCTTTAATCATATAATCGTCCCGTATTGTTGGCTTCAGTTAGTAATTTACATAGCACACAGACACACACCTCCTTCACTTTCCAATTCACGATCCTTTCTAAATAAACTGTAAACCCTGTAAGAAACCATCCAGTCATAGGACACAACCAGCCATGTCCACAGTTATCCCCACTATGACATATTTTTTTCACCAGCAATAAGCTATTCGAAAGTATTTAATATTGTTTGGAGAGACTCCAGGAAATTAGTCAGCAGCATTAGAGTCATTTTGGTTTCATTCTTTATTAAAACCCAGTCCATATTAACCTATTACAACCAACTACCAACCCCCCTCCGTCCCTCCACTCCACTCAATCATTTATTAATAATTCCCAGCTCTCTGTCTTCACTATCTTGCATGCTATATGTGTAGTTGCCAGTTCTCCCCAGTCCTTAGTTTAAAAATACCTCCAACTTCCTGGTTATTTTCTCTCATAATACAGCTGCACCCTCCCCATCTAGGTGCAGCCATCCCCAGAAGTCTTCAGCCTAGACAGAAGTCAGCCCAGTTCTCCAAAAACCCCAAATCCATCTGGTTTAATATGAAGAACAGGTGCCCCTTGTAACCCACTGAGAAAAGCAGCAGGTGCACAGAGCCATCATTAACCCGGGCAGAGGTAACCATTCTCATGGCAGCTGGATGAGAATAGCAGAAGAGTCTTCCAGTTAAGGGCCGTTCACATGGCTTATTGCAGGGACGGATTGCAGCCGTATTGTGCGCCGTACTGCGCTGCAATATGGCTGAAATCCGTCCCAGCCATTACAGTAATCCACAGTTCTCATAAAGAACTATGGATTCCGTCTCACCTTCCTGCTCGGCAAATCCGCCGGGCGGGGAGAAAGTGACATGTTCATTATCCCGGCGGCGTGGATAATGAAAGTCTATGGGGCCTGTGGGCAGCGTCACTGCTCCGCCCCTTCTCAATCGCTTGAATAAGCGGGTGCTGAGAACTACCGACCCGCCAATTACGGCTGCAGTAAGCCTCTGTTGTTGCGCTCCATAATAGAGAAAATAATGCATAATCACAGCAAAGACACTGCATAAAATATTTCCAGGGGAAACATTGTGGGCTCCAGCTAAAGACAATTAAAATTAGTTTCATGGTGTTGTTCCCAGAAAGACAGCATGTCCCCTTCCCGATTTCCATTGTGCCATATACCAGTCTCAGGCCTGAAGATGGTTGGAAGTATTTTTTTCCCCCTATGTCCCCCTAAATCCAACCGGGCAGAAGAATGAACATGTTCAATGTTTTTCGGACCGCTGGCTGTCTCAAAAAACGTCTGGTGGAAAGTCTGTACGGTGGGGACTGCTGCACAGATTTTCCATTAAAGGGGATTTGCCACGATATAATGTTTTCGTGGGATCCTCCAAAATGGGTATTTAATCACTTTTCTAAATATATGCGATTACAAAAAATGAAGCCTGTGAGAGCTACAGCATTGCTCAGTCCCCCTTAGTTTCCTGTAAGTTTACATTAGACATGACCAGGACACTGACAGGAGCTGATCTGGCCACGCTTGTGTGTTTGCACTTCTTATCTGATGACAGGGAACATGAAGGAGCTTGCAAGGGGCTCTGGAGAAAGTGCAGTGTATGAGTCTGTCTGCTGTATAGAGAATCCACTGGTTTTAATGTTATTATTTGAGTAAACTTTAGAGACGCTCCCTGCTTCCTTGCTCGCTGCTCACCCTCTCACCCCTACAGCCGTTCATGACTCAGCATGCTTTGTTTATATTCTCTCCTGAGCAGTTAAGAGGTAAGGAACTGACTTCGTGGTAAAACCCCTTTAAGGTGTGTGATAAAGCTTGACAGCCGGTTTACAGACGGCTTTCAAAACCGAAAACCGTCTGTAAAACCGCATTTAAAAAACCTGCCGTTGGGACAAGCCCTAAGGGTTGAAGATGAAAGTCTACTCTGCCACCAAGTCGTTCCCCCATTTTTTATCTCACATTACCGCACATGCAATTGTCATCAAATGCTGCATATTTATCGAAATAAGGGCTAAAAAGCACATTTTGCTCTTTCACGGATTTTGCTCTTTCACGGCGGAGCTCTGTTGGATTTCATGGCAAATGATTAGGGTGATGCAAATCAGGAAAAATGGCAGCTGTCTTTTCACTTTTGCACATACTGAGCAGCTTTTATTATGAGAGCTACAAATATAACCGAGTGTGTGCGCTCAGCTATGTTCAGAAGCTCCCATAGCACTAAATGGCGCAAGCGCCACCCTCCTCATCCACATGCATGGCCGGACTGCTGTGAGCGGACATTGTTGGGGATTTTACATCATGCCGGCTCTCCTATGATAGGTAAGATAGGTGCCTACTGTGTCGGATATGGCATCTGCCAGCTTTCCTAGATGCTCAATAGCTCTCCCAGTAGTCCAGGAGAGTTGGCAAATCTCTTTTAACTGCTCCTTAAAAGCAAACTAGCGCTCCTTCCCTTCTGAATCCCACCATGCACCCAAACAGCACTTTATGACCATATAAAGGGTATTACCTTACTCAGGAGAAATTGTGTCACAGAATGTGTGGTTCTTTTTTTCCTGCACTTGGAGCTAGATGTGCACTTTATTGGAAAATGAAGGTTTTCTTTTTCATAAACCTCTTGTAAAAGTAAACCGTGAAACATTTGTATGGTCAAAATGCACACTACACCCCTAGGTGAATTCCTTGCAAGATGTAGTTTCCTTAATGTGGCCAATTTTGGGGGGGTTTCCACTGTTCTACTTGGGGGCTTTGCTCTTGTGACATGGAAACTCCAATCATTTTTCTCTCCTGCTTAGGTTTAGTGCACACTATACGTTTAGAACATTGGTACATACACTAGGTTATGTTTTCTATTAACATACATTTAAATAAATGTATACTGCAATGTATTCCTTTTTGTTCAGCTTGAATAAGCGCAGCACCCTGCCTCTTCCATCTGTTAAAATTTGACGTTAAATATTTGATGGATGATATAAAAACGGACACAATATCAATGTACGTTGCACATCCGTCCACCTATAAATGAACATGTTAAATAAACATGTTAACACATATACCTTTTTCATTATGTCAGATGACGGATCCGTCATCCATTCAAAATAACATGTGTGTGCACTAAGAATTAGGAAAGTGTGACATAGTTTTATTTTCCTAGATAGGAACCTAATAGGGCCTCCCTAATCAGAAGTAGGTACCTGATCCAGATCGCACTTATCAGGGTGGTCACCTCATTTAAGGCAAGGATAGATTTCTTTTTGGAGGGGTTTATTGAGGGAGAACCTCAATAAACCCCCCCAAAAAAAGAAATCTATCCTTGCCTTAAATGAGGTGACCACCCTGATAAGTGCGATCTGGATCAGGTACCTACTTCTGATTAGAAGTTCTAATAAGTATATTTAATAAAAGGCTTTTACACCTCCCAACCATTCCAGGAAAAGCTGCATTTCAAATGCCGAATAGGGCTCCTTCCTTCTGTTTCTGCCAAGTCCTGCCAAGCACCCAAACAGCACTTTCTGATCATTTAAGAGGTGCTGAAACAAAAGAGACCCACGGACACCACAAATGTTAATTACAAAGAGGGGTGCTGCCCAAGAGTGCATCAAAGCAAGAGCAAAAAAAGTTACAGCACCTTATGACCACATAAGGGTATTGAGAAATCAGAAGACACCTTTTGGGGGGCCTTTTCTCCTGCATTCCTTGTGAAAATAAATGAAGCTAAAATTGGAATTTATTGGAGGAAAATGTAATTTTCATGGCCGAGTTCTAAAAAAAAATCTGTGAAACACCTGTGGGATCAATATATTCACTACACCCCTAGACAAATTCCTTGAGGGGTGTTGTTTCTGTAATGGGGTCTTCTTAGGGGTGTTTTTTAAGTTTGAGTACCTTATGGTGTCTGCAAACCTGAAATGGGATTGATTTCCAAAAAATAAATAACATGCAGAATACACACAGTGAACATACTGAAATTTGCGTGGAATTCATTCATGTTAACAAGGCCGTATAGGGGCATGCATTTGGATTTAAATTTTTAAAAACATAAATGTCAGGCTATGGACGCATCATGTTTCTGGCCCCCATGTAATGTACATGCCAGGACATGTATGTTAAAATCATGCCTCTGACGGATAACAACCATAAAGTCCCATTGTAAATCTGCATGTTTAATGTAGTGCTCCTGCACTATTCAAAATAACGTGTGCATTGACTCATATAGGTGGATGTGCGATGTACAATAACATAATGTCCAGTTTTACACTTTCCGTCAAATGTGCATTTAATTTTAACAGGTCGAGGACACAGGGTTCTGCGCCTTTTTAGGTTGAAAAAAAGTGTATGTTACAGTATACGTTTTTTACAATGTACGTCAATGGAAAATGGATGCTAGTGTTTGTGCCCATATTGTAAATGTATACGTTTGTATCAGTCATAAAATATATAAACAAACCTACCCAATCAAATTGGAGGGAAAACGTATGCTCCAAACAGTGCACGTTTGACATAGGTTTAACATATACGTTTTGACGGTTGTTCAAATGCAGTGTGCATGTAGCATTAGTACACACTGCATTTGACCATACATCAAAATGTGTACATTATCATGTATACTAAACATATGCCAAAAGTGCACTGTTTTGCGCAGACATTTGACATCCATTTTCTTTAACTAGCTTTTCTATTGGCTATCACTTGTAGCTCCTTACAATTTGATTGAGTAGGTTTGTTTATATTTTTATGACAGATAGAAATGTATACGTTTACAACATGGGCACAGACAGTAGGATCCGTTTTCCATTGACATACATTTTAAAAAAAGTACTCATTGAGTGATATGACATTACAACGTACTCCCCAGCGCATACTGTGCGGCCGACAAGAGAAGGGACATGTCACTTCTTGCTGGCGAAGAGAAGGGCAAATGGGGGCCAGGTGGGAACCTTGCGGGAAGTATGCGCTGGCCAGGGCATACTTTCCACAGCAGGCTTATAGCGACGCAGCTATACGCTGTGTTAATCCACCCTTAGGCCATGTTCACACGGCTTATTTTGGGACATATTTCAGTCCGTAACTCGCACCATACTGCGCGAATTACGGGCTGAAATACGTCATGGTCATTATGGTAATCCACAGTTCTTATAGAGAACTATGGATTACGTCTCCTCTCCCTGCTCGCACAATACTGCAAGCAGGGAGAGAAGTGACATGCTACTTATTCACTCCATATACACGCTCCCGCAATTAAGCCGTGTGAACATAGCCTTATACATGTGATGAAAATAACCAAATCAGATAAAAAGCAGAAAGCACTTTGTTTAGTTGCAGCCCCTTCTCACCTGGAATTGATCCATTACATCCTATATAAACCTAACACACCCACCCACCACCATCCCGTACAGTTTTAGCTCACTACAGGTAAGGTGCGAGGCGATGTGCAATGTGCATAGATTCATGAACAAGTGAATATATTGTGTATTATCCAACCTAAACATGCATTTTGTTTCTGTATTAGAGGAGTAGGACTAATTGTTACAAAAAGCCACTGTGTGGGTTTTTTTCTCGCATGTCAAAGGATAAAATCTGCTTGACTTTTGTCTACTGGAGAAATGTCTGCTGCCATCACTCTTTTTTTTTTTTGTTTTAGACAAAAAACAGCCAACTTTTTTTGGCAGTTTGTGTTTTTGAATTACTTTCTGCTGTTCTTGGGTGAGGTGTATGTATATGGGCTGTTTTTGTTTGTTTTGTTTTTTTTCCTTCCTCTTCCCACTATTTATTCCAGTAAAAAAAAAAAAACATTTTAGTGTCTGTCCACTCCTTGTTTAAAAAATACAAACTGCACAAAAACCGTTCACTAACCTTCTGCTTGGCTCCCATAGACTTGAATGTTAATTTTCTGTCTGGAAACTGAGCAGACGGATAAACATCCAACCAGTATCTTGTCATTGCTGTGTGAACACAATGTAAATAGGTTGGACTGCTCAGTCGGTTTTGTTGGAGCCAACAGTGAGAAATGTTTGTGCCAGGAAGGGAAGGAAAACCTAGACAAAGACCAATAAACTACTCCCTTGCATAAAAATGCTTTGTGTTCCTATTATTGCAGGAGTAGAGCAACTTATTGCTGCTAAAGCTGTTGGTGTCATAAAACAGGGCTTAGAATATTCCTACAGTAAAATATTATTCCTATGAAAGGAGTTCACTTGAAGAAAATCCTATCTTAACTGGAGTGTAAGCCTATTCTGTGTGTTTAGACCAGAAGAATTGAGTGGTGGGGAGTTCTGGATCTGCAGGTAAGTATTTTTTTTTTTTTTCAATCTCCTGGAACTCTGTTGGCTTTACTATGTATCTGAAGACCAAAAATAAGTTTCTAGTCCAAAACCAAAAAGTAATTGGAGGTCTCTCATCAATACTGTTATCTAATGTATTCTCCCACACCCCCCTCCTATTCTGTTAGAAAATGTTATAATGTGGTTCCCAAGCTTTAAACAGGAATACTAGACAAAGGAAAACTTATTACTGTATTTTTAGGCATTAAGTTAGCTGAGACAGTATTACTCTTGTAAGTAGCTTGCAGTAAGGTAATGTTGTCCAAAATCTGATGGCATTTTAACATTGCTGGACTGTGGTTTTAGGTGCAGACTTACACTAAACCGTGGTTAGTTTTCTGATTTGCCATTGGCTGAATCCTGTGGAAAATCCAGCAGACTGGAAAATCTGTCATGTAGACTATGGCAAGGACTTTCCTTGTGGTCTACACAGTGCTGGGTACAGTTGGATTTTCAGCAGTTACTAAATCTGTTGAGAAACCTTTGCTGTGGAGACTGCAGAGCCTGTTTATATGCGCAATAACACAGTGAGCAATATTTCTTTGCCAGGAGGGGAAGGAAAGCAGACACCCAAACAGAAATAAAAAACTCTGGCATGAAAATGCTTTGCCTAATCACTGTAAGTGTAGGATTAAGTATTTTTGTAACAAAATATGAGAACACTTCCAGGAGAACATTACTCCATATTGTTCCTATTAAAGGGGTTGTTCACTTGAAGCAAAGTATTTGATTGTAGTCTTAGCCTCTCCTGAGTTGAGAGGAGAACTCAGATGTGAGGAGCTCTGGTGCAGCAATAGAGAAGGACAGTTGGGTAACGATCTAGCTTTTTATCCTTTGAAGATAATTTTTTTCTTTTTTTAGCCATAAGGAGACTTTTAAAATATTTTTTTTTTTCTCTTATGGAAACTTTCTAAGACCAGTGTGTTTTTTTTTTTTTTTTTTTTTTTGTTTTTTTTAAAAAACCATAAGGTGTATGGCCATTAAAAGTTGTATAGAATTTATCCCCTGCTCTTATAAAATGTAAGGTATACCTAGTGGTTCCCAAGCTTTACATAGAAGGTAGTGTAAAACAGTTTCAGGTTTTCCTTTGTCTACTAGTAGGGAGGAAGTTAAAACATTCATTATTCCAGTGTAGGTAATAGATTACAGTAAGAAGTATTAACCTTGCACTTTTTACTTGATGATTTTAAAATCCCTGTAAAACACTTTATAAGAACTACTGTACATAGTAGGGGTCTATATCAGTGTCAGCCTGAGATACCTGTGGCCCGTAGGTAAGGTTAAACCTAAGGGCCCACTAATTGAGCTGTTTCTGGGCCCACTGGGGGAGTCTATTTTAGGGACCCACTCTAGAGCGACTGTACATGCCTCCTATATGCTACCCCTTGCTTTTTACCTCTTTCTCTGCTTTTCTGCCTCTCCCAAGAATATATATGCAGTTAAAAAAAACATCTCCATCTCTTCCATGCCCAGGGGCCCACCGGGGGTTTGCCCTATTCTCCTGTGGGCCAGTCCGAGCCTGGTCTATATTAATCTGTCTGGTGGAAAGTTTCTTTGAATGTCTTGCCAGTTGAGTAACTTCTAGTAAAGAACCTCGTTTCCTATATCTAAGAATTGGGAGTCTTACAAAAGGACACTATGCTTCTATAATAGGTTGACCCACAAACACTTTCTTTTTGTTACTACCAAGCTTTCTGCACGACTAACAGATGTCAGATGGTGTAAAGCAATGCAAATTGGGGAAAGTGTTGATACGTCATACGTAGAACCTTGGTGGAGGGGAAAGGTTGGGCAGGGCTGTCTGATCTGTGCCACAACTTGTGAGTTGCTGAATAGAGCGATGAGGTGTGCACAGGAGATCAGCATCTAAGATGGGGCCAACTCCATGAGCTAGTGTATCTGCCTCTACCAACCGCTGGCTGGGTCTTCTGAGGAAAGCGCAGAGCTGGTCCTCCTGCATATGGACCATGTCCGTTTCTGCTCTCTTAGATGACATAAAATGGGGAGGGATGGCTTCAGCCTGCAGGCCTTGCATTGACGTGTTTTGCATAAGTTAGTTGTTATCCTACTTTGAACTGCACTTCCTGTTGGAATATTGATATGGTTCTTAAACTTGGCACTATCTCCACTTTCTTAACAGGTCTAGAAGGTTCTAGAGATGGACATATGTGCTGCAAACAACCTATTTGCTGTTGAGGTTTTAAAAGAGATTGGTAGAAGTGATGTTGGGCAAAACATTGTATTTGCTCCATTCAGCATCATAACTGCGCTCTCAATGATATATCTAGGAGCTAGAGGGAACACTGCTACCCAGATGGGCAAGGTAAGTTTATAAAAGACTATTGTGTAAAGCTGTGGTATTTTACTGTCTATTAAAGGTTTTTCTCACCATGTAGTTTCAGAGTAACAGCCAGTCTTAGACTCGCTTCCTGGTTGGGTTGTAGGCGGTTCTATAGCAGTGATGGGCATATCAACCCTGCTATTCCTGTTAGTGACTGCAGGTGATGGTTAAAATGTCATACACAAGGCTACAGAGCTCTAAAGGGTGAAAGCTTGTCATTAGGTTAGGTAAACAACCTCCTTTGCTAGAGAAGACTCTGCTGGGAGTGACTTGCTGGTGGATCAGTCGTGGGAGAGGTGGTTGTTAACCATAGAAATTAGTATAATCTAAGAGGAGATCAGGAAATATCTTAAAGCAAGATCAAAATAGCAACATGCCGGTGAAATAACCAACTACAGCAAATCCTGACCTATTACATGGACTCTGCTACTATTGAGAAAAGACTCTGAAGTCTGAAGAGACAGTATGTCCTGTGGCGAATGAGGAACCACAAGTTTTTAAAATTTATTGTATTGAAGTTTTCTAGCTGCTTAAATGAATATTGCACATAGAAGTGATTGACACTCTGCAGTCTTTCTGAAGTAATTTTCCCTCAAGCAGTGTTTGTATGTGGTTCTTGCGTATATGCACGATTTGCAGGGATTCCTGCTTGCTATTAAAGCCCCGGGCCTGTAACATGCTCAATAACCAGCTAAACTTTGTTTTGTGTCTGGGTTTTTTGGTGATGGTTGTATAAGGCCTTGTTTTATGCATGAGAAGTTGTATTTTTGGGGGCATAGTTTGTTTACAAATTACTGTGGGACTTTTTTATACACGCCATTCACACTAAACCTTTAGAATTCATTTGACTGGCTATTACAGTTATATAGATAACTAATTTTTCTTTTGTGTAATGTATGCACTAACTTTTATTACATTTTATCTACACGTACGGCTTTTACTTCCGTTAAGGAATAACTGTTGTAATTTTTATGCAGCAATGTACAGCATTAAATGCTGTGCCTTCCTGCACAAAAACGCATTGAATAAATGCACTGTGTGAAAGCATCCTGAGGCCTTGTTCACACGGCTTATTTTGCCATGGATTGGCGTCATACTGCGCGCCGGATTTGCGCTGCAGTACGGCGCCAATCCGTCGGAGTCATTACGGTAATCCACTGCTCTCATAGAGAACAGTGGATTCCGTCGCTCCTTCCCGCTCGGCGAATCCGCCGGGCGGGGAGAAAGTGACGTACATTATCCTGGCAGAATACGCGCTGTGGATAATGCAAGTCTATGGGGCCGGGGAGCGGCGCCCCCCGCCGCGCACTGTCCCGCCCCTTATTCACGGCGGATTTGTGAGCCGGATTGCGCTCACAAATCCGTCGAGGATAAGCCTTGTGAACACGGCCTTAGACTTCTCTAGGAGTGGAGCTGTTAACTACAGCTTTGTTCCTAGCACAGCTGCAGCAATGGGAGCCGTAAAACACAGCCTTTGGCTTTGCTGCAGAATAACAACCTGCAATACCTGCTGCCAAACAAGGTGGTGGGTGGGTTAACTTGATCCAATGTGCATGTAATGTAAGCATTTTATACAGCATGCCAGTTACATTTAATAAGGGCACTTCTTGCAACCTCTAATGCCATAGCGTGTACTAGAATAAGGTAGGCATGGCTGTCAAAATACCTTGCACCAAAATTGTGGTGTAGAAAGTTAAAAGGTTTTTCTCACCATGCTGTTTCACTGAGACAAACGACTTTCTCCTCAGGCTGTGAGTGGTTCTATAGTACTGACTGGCATATTGGTGAGAGCTAGAGATTTTATCTTCATTTAAACATATGCTGTAAGGACTAAAAACTATGGCTTTATCTTAAACAGAAGCTAATCTTGTTAGAGATCTAGCTTGCTCAGGAGCTCAGTCTGTCTATGTGGTGACATCACTCCGTGATCTCTCAGCTAATCTGATAAGAGTTTTGACCAGGTAACCAGAGACCCATATTCACTCAAAGCTTATAGCATGTCTTCTCATGACTAAAGTAAAATCTATCGACTAACGTATTTAGAATGGCAAACAGCGGTGTGTATGTTTTGTTTTTTTAAACGGAGTCCCTCTCCCCAATAGAGCAACCTATCATTTATGTAGCCTAATGCATTGGGGGATTACAAAGATGGCGCATATATATAATATATATATTATACACACACACTGCTTCCTGTCTGGGGCAGTAACTAGTAAAACAGAACGTGGGGGGCCTTCAAAGCCATGTTAACTGATCAGGAGCCCACAACTTTGCCACAGTCACCACAATCAAAGTGAGGAACGGTGAGCAGCAGTTTCTTGATTTAGATGCCGTGGCTAAGGGGTTTAACAGTGTGGGATGGCAGGGGTATCATCCTGTGCTATAACAGGCTGAGAGTTAGTTACAGTTAGCAGCTAACACCTGCCAGCTATCTAGCAGTATTGTGATGAAATCCTACTACAAAGCCCCTTACTGGCAGTAGGACTTACTCCTACGTCCAATGCCAGGAAGGGGGTTTACTTTAAATTTTTGGCTGTAAAGCTCCATCAGTGTCGCCCATCACCAGCTTTCCTGAGTTATGGTGTAAGTGTTATCTGAGGGACCATTGTAGTTACATGAGAAGGTTATCTGTGCTATGGAATGGCTATAAACTGCATTTCTCCCCACTGGTTATATTTTATCTTGAATGTGTGCATTCCAGTTTATATTTACTAGACTAATTGCTAGACACTTTGAAACAATTACTATTGCTAATCTATCATTTCAGGTGATGCATTTTACAGATGTCAAGGAAATTCATTCCAGCTACAAAAATCTTGTGCAAGGTCTTGTAAGAAAAGACAGTTATGTACTGATGAACATCAACAAGCTATTTGGGGAGAAGAGGCTTCAGTTCCTTCCAGTAAGTTAGGGTTGTGTGGTCTCCACCCCCTTTCCTGCCTTCACCATCACACTGTTCTGGAATGTAACCCCAGCAGATAACAGGGTATCCCTGTATTAATCTGCATACAGTTTCAGGGTGTTCGCCCCCTCATTAGTGCAGAATACTGTTTGGGTAGTTGAGAGGTTTCAGGCGTAATCTTCCTAAATTAGGAAGGGGCACCATGTAGGTGTGTAGAGACTTCTACACGATAAGTTGCTTCATTTGAAATTTAAACAGATTCTAAAAGGGCTTATGGGAGTTGAGATGGAAGGTATTTAATAATTAAAGTGTTTGGTACCGTCAGCCAAATGTTTCATCAAACTTTTTCTCTCCTCTTGACAATTGTGGAAAGCCTTCATTAGGCTGCAGTGAATGTCCTTGCAACATACAGAACCTGATGGACCCATTGTAATCAGTAGGGTCCATTGATGGCAGTTCATGGCCATTGTGAAATGGATCCTTCAGTGCCGGTTTGCAGCTCCTCAATGGAACTTCAGACTCTGATGTGAACCAAGCCTTCCTGTCTGTCCTGCCCCTGACCAAGCATATTGCACTTGCTACTATTAAGGAATAAAGCCTTTTGTTCATGGTCACTATTTATATAACTGAATTGTATCGTATCTCCTTTCAGACCTTTTTGAATGATATTGAGAATTTCTATGGGGCTGGTCTGGAACAACTGGATTTTTTGACTGACCCAGAAGCCTCAAGGAATTACATTAATGCCTGGATTGCTGAACAGACACAAGGTGTGTGCTTTATAACAGTTAAAATATCATGAACACATCTTTATTGTCGAGTACTTATAAGCTCCTGGTTTCATCTAGTATAACATAAGCATTGGAGACATAATGGGGCATATCAAGAGAACCAGAATAATCTACATGTATACTGTCTGTAGCCAACTGACATTTTAGTTGCTGAAAACCATTCATTAGTTGACCCAAGAATTCCATATCTTTTTGAGCTTATGGGGGCTTAGTGTTCTGGCAAAGCTTTTCTACATGGCTTGGTGTACACGCTGCTAAGATCCTCATCCTGTGATGCTCTGAAGAGCTGCAGCAATGCATCTAAAAGGACCTGTCTGCTTTTCTAACATGGCTTTTTCAGTAAATACAGGGGCAGATATATTATTGGTGCAGCATATGGACCTGCAGGGGCCCATTGGGTAAGGGGCCCCCTGCAATCTTACTGTGGTTAACAACTAATGAGGGATTGTTAAACACATAAAGGGCTGCTATGAGGTTTTAGACGCCTTTATCTCTGGTAGTGCTATAGAGGAATCAAACACTTATCTGGTTGCCAACTTAATAGAACTGGCCACAGTTGTAATACTACAGCAGGACCATGTTGGCAAGCATTAGATGCAACTCTACAATATTCATGTCACACCCATAGTTGCTGTACAGCCCTAGCAGAAAGTCCCATGCTTTCCATGGGTAGGGATATGTCTAGTCATAGGATGCATAATGGCAGTGGTCACATGCTTAGTTTACATGACCACTTGGCTGCCTTCTTATTGCTGTGTCTTTTTAACATGCTCAGTTCAAAGGATTCTGGGGGTCTGTTTTGCATGGGATGTGTGCTGCTACTCTATTGGCACTTACACAAGTGGCTGTAGCAAGGGGAAGTGCTCACTTGAGTAACTGCAGCTATCTTTTATCCTGTGGGTATTGAGACTGCTTTAAATTTACATATCCTAATCATGGGTAGCAAGGGGTGTTTGATCAGTGAATACTCTGGCCTCCAAAAAAAACCCAGAATGTTCAGGTCAGTTAACTAGCTACTGCATGTCAGTAGCTGTAACCTAAATTATGTGGATATCTGAGGCCTTGCTGTAAGTGAAATTGTTTCAAACCTTCCCCTCATCCCTAATTTTTTTTTTTTTTTTTTTTTTTAGGCACTCCAGTGGTGCATAAAATCTGTGCAGTGTGGACTGCAAAACAGATTTTCTATTTTAAAACCCATGTAAAAGGTTGACTGTCTTCTACTCCAAAAACCTGGCATGGGGACAAGCCCTAAGACAGACAATTAAACCACACACTAGTTTATTTAGTGTTTTACTTTTATATAGCATTTTTTTGTCATGCTTTGACAGCAGGGGGGATTAGAAATTTGGTAGCTATCTTTCACATCTTGGGGCACGTCCACACTGCAAAGGTCAAATATTGGCCGATTTGTGGCCGTCCCCCTGGCACGGGGGGGGGGGGGAGAGGCTTTTCTTCACAATGAGCAGAGAACAGCCCCCCCTTCCCATTGAGGTGTTCATATTCTGTCCAGAAACTGGACAGAAGAATGAACATGCTCAGTTTTTTGTGGGCGGAAAAACCACCGGACGGAAAACCGTGCAGTGGGGACTACTGCACGGGTTTTCCATAGAGCAAAATTGTGCTAATTTTCGGCCAGTTTTTCAGGCGGTCTAAAAAGCCGCAAACCGGCTGAAAAACTGGCCAAAAACCTGTGCCATGGAGACATGCCCTTAAGGAAATGGGGATATATATATATATTTGAGATGCCATATGTCGCTTTAGTGCATGGTTTGACTGAACCACAAGCTGTAATAGGAGGAGCACCTACTGGACTTTTGCGTCTCCTTTCATTTACATGGTGCTAAAACTTAATCAATACCCCTAGGAAGACCTAGTTCTCATAACTCTACCCCTTAAGGAATATACCTGTGTAGTGAGTATTTTGACCGTACATGTGTTTTTTTTTTGTTTTTTTTTGTTTGTACCTGTGAAGTCCATATGGGGAAGACTAGATGGCAAATCCACAGCACACCTTTGGTAAGTTTAGAAGTTTTATTAGGATCTTCTATCTGATTAACTTCTATGAACACTCAAAAGTATATCATTAATATATAAAACAGAGTATTCCCATGGACTGACCATTAGGCCAAGACTCCATAAAAAAAGGGGACCAAGAAGTGGCACAGTCTCCAGCTCCACTTCCCACAACTAGGTCCCCATTGTTAAAGGCCTCTTGGCCGAAAGGTCAGACCATGGGAATACTTCGTTTTCTATATTATTGATCTACTTATGTTAGGTTCTATCCGATTAAGATCCTAATAAAACTTCTAAACTTACCAACAGTATGCTGTGGACTCTCTATCTAGTACATATCCAGTCACAGGCTTTTCCACAGAGCACTCATCCAGTACCAAGGGGTGCAGCACCAGAACACAACTGACAAGTAAAACTAGGTGATCTAATCTATGCTATAAAGTGTCATGGGGTGCAGACAGAGGAAACTTCCCTTCCTATACTCTTCGCTCCCACAGTTGCAATTGATCACATCTAAGGGTGCTTTCACACAGTGCAGTTTTAACTGCGCTCCAATTAAGCTGCCTTTACCAGCAAGCTTTTTTTCAGTTGTCTAAATTGTTCAGAAAGGTATTTCAAGTAATCAATTACTGTGTTTTGAAGTCTTGTGGATTTCAAACACACTAATGTTTCACATTTTGGGAAGTAAAAAGCTGGAAACAAAGGCGAAATTGGAGCGCGGGAAAACTGCCAGGGGAAAAGCCCCCTGGGGCCATGTTCACACGGTTTATTTCGAACGGATTTACGCCAAAAACCGTTGCGAAATCATTTAACAAACAAGAACGGCCTTTTAAAAAAATTTTTAAGGGGGAAATGCGTGTCGCTTTAGACAACTTATTTCCGTTCCGATTGGGCGCAATCCGGGAAAAAAAATGTCAGTCAATTATTTCCCGGACAAAATTCCCCAACAAAATGAAGGGGAGGGTGAACCGTGGGGAACATTTCAAATACGTCCACACTTAGGGGCTTATTTTCAACTGATTTCGGAACGTATTTAGCGGAAACCGACTGAATCATCTAAATCAGCCATGTGAACTAGCCAAAGGGGTACTGACCAAGTAACTCGCGAAGTACACAGCGGGCTTCCCACAGCAATTTTGGGCTTTTATTTTTGAACGCATGATCACCTTGCCATAAATATATGGAAATTTTGTGGGAACCCGCCCCAAGTCAGGGTCTTAACTGCACAAAAAAAGCGGGGCGTCTTCAAAAGCTGAAGACCTGTTTCTCGGGGGCGCAAAAGGGAACCTGCAGCACCCTTTTCCCCCTGAGTGCTTAAAGTGGTTTTTTCTAGACTTTTTGGGTGCTTATTTTATGCGTAAAAGCAACTGGTTGCTAGAACACCGATAAATTGTTTGGGCTAAAGGGAAATCTGTTTTTTCCCCATGTAAATAAAACATAAAGAAATTTAAATTTTGGTACAGTAATTTAAGCTTGACAAATCACCATTTCTTCTACAGGAAAAATACAGGAATTGTTGCCAGTTTATTCCATTCCAAGAACGAATTAGTACTTGCAAATACTTTAATTTTGCAGCCAACGGGACAAGCATTTTCATGAGCAAATATTTTATCAGCCCCCTTCACAAAAATATCGGTAGGTCTCTTTTACTTTTAAACCCCCGCCACAAACACATGTAATAGTTTCCCCACACAAGTTTTTTGAAAGCTATTTGGGTTTTAATTCTGATAAATGATTTTTTGACCTGACTTCATAATAAGAAAAATATAACTCCAGCGACCCTGGAGGCTTGCTGCGAATAGGCATAGTAGGGGAATTTTTTTAAAAAGTTTGCTCCTATTCTCTGTATGGGAGCATTTTATGGGGCCTGCGGGACAGACCAAGCAGTAATCCAATATATCTTTTGGTATTTTAGAAGGGGAAGCCCAGAAAATGTTTTTTTGAACCATCACGATCAAGAGGAATAAAATTCAACGGGGGAACCTGGTTGCCTGGTTGAAAGGGGATTTCCCAAAAATTTCCCTTTCCTCCTGATGTTGGTACTAGTGTTTTGTTCTGACATGTTGCTGGACGTTTAAGACCAAATTTCTAGTAGTCCAAGCTTTTTGGGGATTAAAGTGAAATTTTGCTAGGGCCTTTTTAATTTTTTGCAACAAAAATTTGACACATCCATGGGGCAATGAGGGAGGCGGATTCCACAAGCCCCCATGGTCTACATGCTTCAGGGAGGCTGAGGAGTTACCCTAAGTGGAGTACCTGTTACTCTGGTTAGATAGTACCCCCAGTTCCCTCTGCCACACCAGATTTTATACCACATGTGGTTCAGATTTCTTGAACGGATCCCTGGAGTTTTAATATATAAATATTTTTTTTTCCTATCTTTTTCCTCCAGCAAACACTTTTCTCCCAAGTAAATCAAACTATTGTGACAAGTTTTCACCTTTTGCTGTGGATTAAATAGGTTTTTTTTTTCAGAATGATCAAGTAAGGGTAATATGATGTTTCGCACTTTCTTGGATGGAAAATACATTAAGAACCCTGGGTAAAGGCTGGAGCTTCCATACGGGGTTTTCAAAAGAATTCAGTATGGTCTCATTCTTCCTGATGAAAATTTCTTTGTTAAAACAGGAAAGCAGACTTCAAAATTTTAATGCCCGAACAGAAATGGGTCTTTTAGACCCATTTTTCAAACGTGGCCCCCCACTGTTGGCAAACTACAACCCCCAAAAATGCATTTATATAATCATAACAGGGCATGATTGGATTGAGTTTCCCAAAAATGAGGGACCGTTTTACACCTTATTAAAAAATTTTCCTTCTTTTTAAAAATGGCTGGGAGGGTTAAAAATACAAACCTTAACTCCCATTGGGAAAGGGGATTTTTGGGACCACATACCCCCACATTTGCTTTAAAACCCCCAAAAACACCAGCTATAATACAGGTCATTTTTTAGACTAAACGTAGTCTAGTGGGGTGGGCAAAAACCTCACCCACCTTACCTTCCAAGTGGGAAAAGCTGTGCAGTTTGGGGTGGGGGAGTAGGAAATGGATAAGGTTGCCCATGTACAAAAACGTATGTACATCGTATTCCTCCATAGTTGGGTCACCACATTTTAAAACCTAACACTCCCCATGGAGTAATTATGTGGACTGTCTGCAGGCAAATCCCTTTTTTTTTTTTTTTTTTTTTTTTTTTTAAAAAAAAAACCATTTTTTTTTTGGGTACAAGTGCTGGTTTCGTAACCAAAACTTTAACAAATGGATAGTCAGACTGCATTTGACACCTAAGATATTAACACATTGAATCTGTGTGGTAGGCCATTAGATGCTATGGATATCCACATCCATATTACAGTGCCCTCTAGGGGCAGAAACTATGGGACTCCAAATTTTAATTTTAAAAGGGCACATTAGTCACCTATGGTGCCTATATGTCTCAGATAAAGGAGCTGTAAGGGCTCAATTCTAGTCTATTACTGCATGTGCTTATTTCCCCCCCTCCCCTCCCCCCACCATAGAGGGAGTGGAGTGCTCTACTAAGCATTTATTACCTTTTTTTAGAAAAAAATCTACTGTAGCAAAAATCCCATCCCAAAACTTTAGAGAGCCTGTAAATGGGCTTTTTGTTTTCATGTACCAAGACCCAGGCATGCTTTCAATATGACCGTCTCCAAATGTTGGGGGCTTTTAAACGGGGTTTAAATTTTACAGTAAAACTTTCAGTGGGCATCTTTGCAAAGTTGCTTTGATTGAATTTACCTGGCTTAACTACTTCCCCTGCTGCAGGAGAGGATTTGTTGGGTAACCTGGACACTTTATAATGACTTGGAAATTTCGACGCTGAATACATCTGCCCAAAATTCAAAAAAGAGCAACACCTCCCATGAAAAAACTCTTTCATCTATGGAATCTTGGATGCCTTTATCAGAACAAGGGAATTTTTCGGCATGAAACCCGGAAAGGGGGTTTTTTGTATCGAGGGTATCACCAAAATTTCCTAACCGATGAAAGTGGAACGGAGGCGCCATGCTTTCCATTTTTTTGGGGCTCTCGCAGCGAGATTGGGTTTGGGTAAAAGCAATCACCCCTTTTTCACTTATAAAAACCAAAAAGTCCAACTGATACTCTATGTGAATAGTGATGACCCACTAAAGGAATCTCCCCTTGGCTGGCTTGAAATTCTGTAAAGTTTTTAATGAATGTATTCATTTTTTTACTCAAATAAAAATTCAGTATAATCCTCTTTTTTCAAAATTGAAATTCATTTTGCAACTTTAAACCCTTGGGATAATCAAATGGCTCCTGTTAGTGGGGGGAAATCCTCAGCGTAACTCTAACCCCTGGTTTCTGCATTTCAGTTTTCTTCAAATACTCCAGACTGACCCCTTTCAAGATGTGACTTATTTGGGACACAAAAAATTAGGGAACAAAACCACACCATTCCATTTTCTATGTTTAAAATTAGGAATTGGAAGGGAATTCAAAATTTCCTCTCGGCTGCTAATTTCTAAAAAGCTTGGTGGGACGGCCATGATGGGTTTAGCACCCATGAACCCATACTAGGGGCAGATTGGTTTGAAACTTACGGGGATGTTTTTTAAAATGGGCAATGCCAATGGGGTGCGTGGTTACTTGAAAGGGGGAGTAGGCAGGATTTCATAGTTTTCAGAATTTTACTCAGGGGGCATTCTTTGCAAAAGGCTCTAAAGGGGAGAAAAATTTCTCCCCAAATTATTATCGGTACAGATCTACCTAAAAACATCAAACCCACCACATAAAATACTATCGCCACATAAAAACTTAAATTTGGCCTATTTTATGAATTTTGTTTGGTCTTGCTGCCCCTTAGGGTAAAGGGCAAAGGGGGTTTTGCAAAAAAATGATTTAACTTTTTAATTATGCTCTTGCAAATCTCGCTTTTAATGCACAACAACACCCAAAGGCAGATATTGCCTCCTTTTTTAGTCACTTACAGCCTGTAGGCCCTTAAAGAATTTAATGTGTCAATATTTCTAGATGCAGCAAAATATACTTAAAAGTCGGTGGGAATTAAAAGACTTAAGTTAATTTTTGGGAACCAAAATTTTTTTTTTTTTCTTGGCAAAAATACATTCTGTACAGGCCAAAAAATATCAGAAGTGCATAAAAAACAAATTTACTCTTTTAAATATTTCACACGGCAAACTGCAGCTCACATTTTTATTTGTATTTGTGCTTTATACACTGATCTGCTGCAATTACAGAATCAAAGCTCTCAAGAAACTATGGATTACTCCTTCGGAAACGGAATTAACATCCACAAAGTCAAAAGGGCGTGCAACACTGGCAACACACTTTGGTTTTTAAAAAACCACAGAAAAAAACACACCCATTTTTACTATCCCTCCTTTCACCACGCATGACCTTAAACCTGCATCTCACAAATTTAAAAAGTGCCAGAAGCATAAAATTTTAACCATCAATTTTTCTTTAACGGGACAATGAATACCAGTCCTGGAACTGCCCCAAAAGACCCCCCGATTAAAAAAATGCCAGAAAAAGATCTTTTAACCCCCCCTTTTGTTTTCACTGGGCAAACTTCCCTGCCTGGTACGCTTTCCCCCCCCGTTAGTCGGACCAATGAGCTTTACTTTGGGAAAAACGGGGTTTGCTCCTTTTCCACCCAGGGCCCTTTTTCTTGGCATTCTTTTTCTCTTTTACTACGGCTGGGGAAAAATTTTCTCTTTACTTTTTTTCGTCCGTGCCCATAACCCCTTCCTCTGAAAAACCTACTCTGGTCAAGTTTTCCTGTACCTCCCTTGTACAATTTGAGGAATTTTTTTTTCCAGTATTTTTTACATGCAATTTTTTAGTATTTAATCTAGAAAACCATTTTTAAAATGTATGGAACCCACCAGTCTTTGTTTTTCTTTTTTAATTGAATAAAGGTTTTCTCAATAAAGGGATCAAACTATTTTAAAGATTTTTTCAAAAACAAATCATTTTGCAATATGTGTCCATTAACAGTGTCCTACCTATTCCTGTTTCTGACAGCACCATCACCCATGAGCCACTTTTGACAATTGTGAAGCACAAATGTCTATTAGAAACATTTTTTTATAATAGGACCTGTAGTATTGCTGCATTTCAAAGCAGCATGACCCAAAAAATTATAAAAATGACTTCTCAGCCACTGTAAAAATTGTGAGGGAGAAATCCACTTAGAAGCCACATTCGTTCCAAAGGACTATTATTCTGTATCTCACAGCAACATGACCCAAAAAAATTATAAAGATGACTTCCCCCAAAAGCCACAAATTAAAAATTGTGAGGGAGAAATGCCACTTAAAAAAGCACACATTTCGTTCCAAAGGAACCATAATTATAGCTGTATTTTCACAGTAAAAAGGCCTTAAAACCATTGACAATGCAAAAACTTTTTAAAGAAAAAAGTGAGTAAATGGAATACGTGGTGTCATAAAACCCTTTTGCTGTCTTTTACAGTCTCCTCACAGCAAAACCACAAAATGAACTGTTGGAAAAGAGAATAAAAATTGCAGTAAGAAATGATCTTTTAAAAAAAAGTTTTCAAGAGACCATTTCTGTTTGAAGAGGAATGTGAATAGACCGGCAACAAACGGTGACTCGGCAATTGGGGCCCAACATCATCAGAGATCCATGCCTGATTCATCTTGATGAAAGTTTAAACGATCCACATTATCTGTGGAAAGCGGATGCGTTTTGTCTGTAATGACTCCTCCAGCTGTGCTGAAGTCCGCTCAGATTGGGGCGCTGGGTGCTGGGGAGGACAACACCTCAATGGCGTGGGAGCGACTCGGGCCATTCATCCATTTTGGATACCCAGAAGTCTATTGGGTCCGGAACACATACAAAAACATCGATGTTTTAGACGCAGATACTCGGCACCATGATCTTAAGCTGGTCCCCTGTGTGTTGGATGTTGCCCTGCATTGCATGCGTTGGTTTAGGTGGTTAAATAAAGATGGCCAGAGGTCACTATTCAGGCTTCTGCCACCTTGCCCGCTGCTGCCGCAGGGCTATTTGGCACTCAAACGCTGTCACGTCCTTTTTGGGTTGTTCCACTTGAAAATTTGAAGAACGGAACCCGACCAAAGATTCTCCATTGATCAATCAGAAAAGGTCCCATTTCCTGTTTTTACTCTCTTTTGGGGGGTAAAGGGAAATCTTTTTTTTTTGTCCCGGGGACCAGGGGGTGGCCACCCAGTAACTGTTGTTCATTTTGAGGGGCCTTAATGCGGGGATCATTTTTGGGAAAGGGCACCAACATCATGTAAGATGGAGCCTTGATTTCCCAACCTCTGGTTCAAGGGGCTTACAAACTGATTTTCCCATTTTCCCCCTCCCCCAAAATTCGGCCAACCTTTTTCCCAAGGCAGGCTGGGTAATCGGTGCTAGGAATACCCCTCCTCCTCCTCCCTTCCCCGGCACAGTTTTCATACAGCCCTGATTTTGCCTGAGAGGAGCACCCTGAACTGATGCGCGCCTTGCCACCCTGGACCCCGAACCACTGCCAATGAAGACCGAAAAAATTTGAGAAACTGCGGGCCTTGAAAAACGCGGAAGAAAGGCCCCTTTCCCATCTTTCCGTCTCCTCCCCGCGCGGAGTGTCCAAAAATCTTTTCCAGAACAAGATCCCACAATGCTAAAGCTAAAAGGGCATTCCCCCGCCTTTTTGGGTGGCTTTTTTCCAAACGGCAAGATGGTGCAGGCTCTTTCACCTCCCCCACTCTCGGGGCTCAACACCCCGAGTCCGCACCGCGCTTTTTCAGGCAATGGTCACTTTCTACCGTAATGGCATTTCGCTGCGCCACAATCGCTGGAGCATGGGAGGGGGAATTCCACGGTTGCCACGTAAAATGAGAAAAGGGTTTACGGGAGGGCCCGGGAACGCTGCAACCAGACAGCGGGACGAGCAGGGGGCGAACGGGGAAATGCGAAAATTAGACTCGGCCTTCCTCAGCAGGGGAATCCAACCCCGGGGAGCCTTTAAAAATTTTGGACGACAAAGGTTCATGACTGCCCGGGAAGGGTTGCCCACCTACCACTTAAGGCGGGCCCCAAATTTCGCCCTTTTTTCGCACACCACCTTGCCGCACAAGGTTTTTTGGGACCCAGCCAGGCTCGGTCCTTTCGGAAGCCCCCCCCACACTCCTGAAAAAACCGGTCGGGCGGGCTCCAAAAAGATTAATTTCAACACGGCCCGGTTTCTCTGGGCACGTATGCCCCCAGAGACCTTGGGGAAAGAACCCTGCAAAAATCCCTGCGTTTTGAAAAAGCGGCGCCGAGCCTGAGAGCCACCCTCCCCCAAAAACCCCCCACCCAGTGAGCGTCACAGAGATAAGCGGGGCCCTTTGCCGTGCTTACAACCATTGTCGGTGGTCAATGACTTTTCCGGCCACAAGCAACAACGGCCTTTAAATTTTTTGTACAAAAGGCTGGCCAGGGCAGGACGGGTTTTCTGGCAAAGAAATTCCGCTCGGCATCGGTATTGGGGCAGGCAAAGGGCCTGACTGGGGGAAAACCCATTGTGTCCACCAGACGGAAAAGGGAACATTTTCAAAGGGCCAAAAACCGGGAAGCCCAACAGGCTTTTTGCTTTTGGGGTGGTTTGGGTTAAAGTGTTTCTTCTGCTCCCCCAAAACCCGGGAAAACCAATTTTCGGCTGCAGATGGCCGCTGTACGGGTGCAGGTCGTCAAACTGGCGGAAGGAGAAGGGGGAGGGTGGGTCTCTGGGGTTGCTGGTTAAATCGGGGACGGGGGGCTAACGGACTGATCCCTGATCAAGACTCGAGAACTGGCAACTGAGAACGCTTGGGGTGGGGGAGAGGGGCGGAGACGAGGGTGTACAGTGTTGGAGTCCCGACGCGGTCTGGCCTTTTTGGCCAAATTTTCCCCATTTCAACTCATCATTTCCCGCATGGACAGACATGTTTGGTGGGTTAACCCCCAAGATTTTTTTGCCTCTACTTATGCTTTACGGCAAAAGGGGGCAATAACGCGGTGAATCAGAGGCTTGCCAAAGAAGGCCCCGCTTGAGAGGTCCTGGACCTTTTTGACGGCGATAACAGGGGGGTTTTCGCTGACCCTGGCCCGGGGAAACCCTATCAGGGGACTTCTGCCGACCAGCCCCCTCCCCCTTTTTTTGGGGGAACCCAAATGACCAACCCCCTCGTCTTCCCCCCACGCCAATGTAAACGCTCGCAAGCAAATTCCCCTGAAAAGACCCCCCGTTTGGGTCCCCAATTTCCCCATCATCAAACAACAACACAAGGGACTCTTCCCTTTTTTGACATTTTTGCATCCAGGGGCTGCGGGGGTCAAGGGAAAGGGGGGACTGCAAAAGGGGTTGCCACCGCCCCCCGGGTTTAAGCCGAAGACCGGCTTTCCTTCTCCTCCTCTGGGTGGCATCATAACTTTGGCGTCAGAGCAAGAAAAAAACCTCCTCTTTGGCCCCCTTTTTCTTTTAACATGCCTTCTACACCCAACCGCTTTTGTCATTTAAAGAGGGCCTTTCAGAAAATGAAAAACCACCGTTTTGGGTACACGAGTTGACATTTTTGGGGTGCTTCATTTGGACGGGGGCTGGTGATGCTGATGGGCACATTTGTGGGGGGTGACTGGGAAGGCCAGGAGTTTAAAACTGCCCGATGCAGGGTTTCATTAACCACTGAAGGGCAATTGGCGACGCTTTCGTTACTTAGATTCACGGGGCCCCCGACCCAGCGGGTGAAAAGGCCGACGGCCCGCAACTGACGAATTTCCCCTGGCATACGTTTTTGTCGCCACACGGAAGGAGCAAACCCTCCTCGCCCCCTACCTCCCCTGTCCTACCCCCCCCCCTTTGCACGCTTACCACCTGAATTTTTGCATCCATGTTCAGAAATAAAAAAAATTTTTAGAAGGGAAAGGGAAAATTTTTTGGGAAACTCTTTTTAAAAGACGGCAAATCCCCAGCTATTCCCCAAATCCCTCAAAAAAAAAACAAAAAATTTCTTGGTATTCCAAAATTTTAAAAACAAATTTGGGTCTATCAACAAAGCTTGGGTTTTCGCCAAAATGAAAAAACAAAAATTAAAATTTTTCGGAAAAATAAAAGGTATTTTTTTGGGACCTATCAAAATTCCCCTTTGGGGAAAACAAAATTGCTGTATTCAAATTTAAGTGCAAGGTTTCCTCAATGAACAAAGCTTGTAGGCCCAAAGTAAACAACACTTTTCTGAAATTTATTGGATAAACAAGTATTTTTGGCACCTATCAACCTGTGCTGACTCAAAATTTGCTGGATTTTTTTTTTAACGCAAGGTTTGGGTAAAATATCAACAAAGGGGAATGGCAAAATTGAAAAAAGAACCCAAACGAAAGTAATACTGATTTTTAAAAGTGGAGTTTTTGCACCAAAAAAAGACCAGCAGTTTTTCAGAAAAGATGTGTATCCTAAAAAAGTTCAGGCTGCCCAATATCCCGAAAAATTTCAAAAAGAAAACTGTTAAAAATAAAGCTATTTCCGTGCAATGTCTACACTAAGTCTTGGTGAACTTTAATCCAGTATTCTTTATAGAGCTTGTCTGTGTTCGCACCACGGCGGCCCCCCCCTCCGCTCCCCCCCGTGACTTTACAGCGGTAGATGCTCCTTTAAAATCTCTACCTAACTACATAAAATCTTCCAATCTCTAATCTAACTAAGTTGTAAAGATCACAGCTAACAGTAGAGCTTTCTCTGTGAAGAAATAGAATAATTTCATTGAGCTGTTTGGACACAGGCAGAGCGCACGTCCTACTGCTCTGAGACGCTGAGAGACACAGAGGCTGAACAGGAAGGGCTGTTCCATGTAAAACGAGGTCATGTGATTTTTCCAGCCAATCGCAACCATACACATCCCAGTCATGACGTCGCACACACATCTCACCCTGCTCTATTCTGTAAGCTGATTTGCTGGCCGCCAAAATTACAGGAAGCGCCGAAAAATGGCGCGATCTTAATAGATGATTCACAGATTTTAACCTAAATTATCGCATGATCTAAAAATTTCGATCACCAGAAAAACTGTGCCGATTTCAACTTTGTCGATAATAATCGCTCAACACTAGTCATCAGTGTGTGTAGCCAAAGGACATCCACTACTTTCTTTTTCTGTGTATTCCAGTCTCTCTGTTTAAAACCTGCTGATGATGCTGTGTGACACTCCAAGTTCAGTGGCCACTTCTGTCTGAGACCATCCTCCTCGAAGCCTCACAATGGTTAGGTACTTTTGATCAATTGTAAAGGTATGACACTTTACAGTGCATCAAAGTTGTGAGTGTACAACTTATATAACAGTGTAAACTTGGTGAGTCTTCAAAATAACATAACACTGCCATAAATGTCTAAATCACATTAGCATACCTCTAAGTGGAAATTAGACAAATTGTGCCTAACTTGCCATTTTCCTTCCCCTATGTTATGTGACTCGTTATCTAAGGTGTGAATAGGGAGCTGATGTGTTTAAATTTGGTATGGTCGCTCTCTCTCAGATACTGGTCAATGATAGTTCAACATGGCAAGAACTAAGAAAAAACAAGTTGTCCTACATAAAGATGACCTATGCTATAAAAAGATTGCCAACACACAAACTGAGAAGCAGCACAGTGAGTAAGACCAGAGTGCCCATGCTTTGCTTCAAATCCAGATATTGCCTTTATAAAATAGATGAAAGAGTGTTGCCAGCATTGCTGAAGAGGTTAAATGGGAGGGGGTGTCAGCTTGTTAGTGCTCAGACCATACGCCACACACTGCATCAGATTGGTTTGCATGGCTGTCATCGCAGAAGGAAGCCTTTTCTAAAGATGATGCACAAT
>JAODAL010031777.1:0-47952 GCA_025379985.1 Phyllomedusa bahiana
TTGACTGCATTTGTTACCCCTTTTTGAAATCACTTAGCACTGGCTTACTGTTCTAATGGAAAATGTGAAAATTGGAGTTTTCATAACAAATTGCCTGCCTGCGAGCAGAATTGCATGTGAAACAGATGTTGAAACCTTATGTTAATGTGTTGATTTCTGAATAAAAAGAAGTTCAAAAAAACAAAACAAAACAACCAGCCTGTGAGAAGCAAACTTCTTGCTGCTTGGTAGGTGATCAAATACTTAAATTTCATGCAATAAAATGCAAATTGGATATTTGGATTTTTTTTTTTATAGATTCTGTTTTTCACAGTTGAAGTGTAGCTACGATAAAAAAATTACAGACTTCTCCATTTTTTGTAGGTGGGAAAACTTGCAAAATTGCCAGTGTATCAAATACTTATTTTCCCCACTGTATAAAATAGAGAGAAAAGCAGAGGGACAGGGCATCCTAGTGCAATAAAAGAGACTTAAAGAAAAAGATGCGGCCACATGTATGAATCTCACCGGGTCGGAGCGCACCTTTCCGCTAGTTTTCTGGCGGAATCTGCGCCTGATTTATGTCGGGGCCCGGGGGCCCGGGGCTCAAAACATAGTCCGCCGCGGCCGCGCCTGTGTTTTAGGCCAGTGCGGGACTGAGGCGCAGTGGGGCGTTTGCGCCTTTTGATTCGGCATCGGAGTTAGTGCGGTCATTGATGCGGTGGAAAAGTGCGGCGCGCCTGGCCAGTTGTGGGCGTAGTGCGGGGACCGAGGCGCAGTGTGGCGCTGCGCCTAAGATTCGCACTCGCCAGTGTGTGTGGGGCACAGTGCGGGGACATGGGCGCAGTGCGGGACTTAGGCGCCGTGCGGACGCGCCGGAAAAACAGTTTCCGATGCGAGACAGGCTGGAACAGCGAGAAATCATTCCAGATGTCGGTGCGGAGTATGAATCAAAAATCGCCTTTATAAAGGCTTTTCAACATTCTCAGGAAAGAGCTGAAACCTAAAAAATAAAAATACATAAAACAAAATCACTTTCCAATTATCTAATTCAAAATTAGGATATTGGAAATTGCCGGGGAAATACAGTAATTCAAATTCTGAAAGCTATTCTGTTTTGGTCGGCAAAAACCCGGGCCAATCAGAATGGGAGCGACAGTAAACCCATTAAAACAGGGTCCTTCAAACTTTTTAAAACCGGGGGCCAGTTTCACGGTCCCTCAACCATTGGAGGGCCGGAATATAGTTTTTTTAAAAAAGTTTACTTTGTGGGTCAATGCGATTACGGCGATACCCATTTAATAAGTTTTTTTATGTTGAACACTTTTTTTAATTAATTAATTTTATTGTGTAAAATTAATATTTATGCATTGCTGTCTTCTGATAGCCATAACATTTTTATTTTTCTGTTATACAGAGCGTGTAAGGACTTTTTTGCGGGATGACCTGACGTTTTACTTGGTGTCACAAAGGCATTTAATTGGGTTTTTTTATCGCTTTTTAATCCATTTTAAAGTGCTGAGGGATGAACAAAAATCACAATTCTGTGACTTTTTTTTACGCCGTTCATCGTGCGGGTTAAATAACATGACAGATTTATAGGGCAATGGGCATTTGTAAAGGGGAAAAGGGCAGTGTACGTGTTTTTTATTTTATTTTTCGTGTTTCACTTTTTTTTTTTTTACTTTTTCACTTTTACCCACAGGGGATTTGTATCGGTGTATACAGCGTTGCTGGTCACTCACCATGACGACATTTGTAGAATTCCCAATGCTGACCACATTTGTTATAGATTCCAGCTCTCCCAGATGACAAGTGTGCTTAGCAATAATCAGGGATGGGTGCCATGAATAGATCACCACCAAACTAGACAAACTTGTTTATCTGGGAAAACTGTGGAATCTATAACAAATGTGTCCGACTTGTGACCTTTATAAACGTCCTTCACCCGCTTTCCCAGGGGGACCGAAAAAGGGGTAAGCAAAGGGCCCCGGGGATAGGAAAAACCCCATTACAATCCCTAATAAAATTAAAAAGGGCTTTTAAAAAAAGTTTTGGGTTTCCTCTGGGCCCGACCCAAATAGGCCCTGTCTTTACGGCCCGTCCGGGGCTCAGGGGACCGCGGGGGGGCTCCGCCCCGTTAATTAGGGGGGGGGGTTCCCGCCTCACCCCACAAGGGGGCTCCTGCCCCGGGCTCAGCAGGGGGGAACCTCCCTGACACAGCAAGGGGGGGGAAGGTTGCCCTGACACAGCGGGGGGGCTTTCCCGCCCTGACACGCAGGGGGGTTGGGGGGTCCCCGCCCTGGCTCCTTTAAGGGGGGCTTTCCCGTCCTGAAAACCCGTGGGGGAGGGGGATGGGCCCCCTGCCCTGACACGCTGGGGGGGGGGCTCCGCCCGCCTCACAAGGGGGGGTCCTGCCCCCCGGGCACGCAGGCGGTGGTGGGGCTCCTGCCCTGGTCAAAAAAAGGGGGGTCTTGCCCTGGTGCAAACAGGTGGGGGGGGGGGTTCTGCCTGGGCCTCATAAGGGGGTCCCTTTCCCGATGAAACAGGTGGGTGGGGGCTCCCCCCTGGGCTTTATAAAGGGGGGGTTTTGCCCTGATGCAGCAGGTGGGTGGGGGGCTCCTTCCCCCCCTCATAAAGGGGGCCTTTCCCGATGCAGCAGGTGGGTGGGGGGGTCCCGCCCCGCCCCATAAGGGGGGTTTTTGGGCCCCGATTTCCCGAAGGGGGGTGGGGGGGGTTCCCGCCCTGCCTCATAAGGGGGGCCCCCCCCCTTGCCCTGATGCAGAAGGTGGGGGGGGGGGAACCCCCCGCCCTGCCTAAAAAGGGGGGGGGGGTTTCCCGCCCGACCCTTCGGGAAGGAGGCTTTTGCCTTTCCCCTCCTGTGGCGGGGGAAAGCTGTGTGGGGGAAAATGGGGGGGGCTCTCTTGGGGAGGACAAGGGGGTGCCCCAAAACTTACAATCTATTTGGGGGGACCCTTTGGGGTGAAAATGACCGGGTGGGCCAAAAATCCACCCCCTTTACTCCAGGTACCTTCCCCAAAATTGTAAAATGTCCCCCCTCAAAGGGACCTCCCGTCCTCTGCCCGAGTGCCCCCGCCCCCACCCATTCCAAATAAAATTGGGACCTTTAAATTGCGCGCTCGCGTGGGGCCCCACGTCACCCCCCACGGACCTCCCCGGTATGGGTGACGGTGTCCGTCCTCCGTCATTACTTACGGGGCCCCTTTTGCTAGTGATTTTAGCAAGGTCCCTTTTTGGGGCACGGTGTGCCGCCCGCCCCGCCTTTTCCTTACTGCACATTTACCTCAACTTGGGGTGGATGGCGGCGGTGGGCCGGATTAAAAATCCCCCGGGGGGCCGCATGCGGCCCGCTGGCCGAAATTTGGGACCCCTGCATTTAAAACCTAAAGGGGAAGTTTTGACCAATCCGGGGAAACCACGGCCCGGGGTGTTCAAAAAAACATAAAAAGTGAAAAGAGGGTGATTGGTTAAGCTACCCGGGGGCTTGGGCTAGCTCAGCCCCAAACAGATTTGGGGGCGACAAGACCCATTTTTGCCTTTGGGGAAGTTTTGGACCAATAAAAATCCACCGGGGGGAAGTTCAAAATACTTAAAAAAAATGCTGAAAAAAGGTGGGGTTTGGGTAGCTGCGGGGGCTCGGCTAATCAGCCCCAAACGAATTTGGGGCGACAGAGACCCATTAAAAAAAATAGGAGAAATTTTTGGGCCAATAAAAATAGGGGCGACAAAGACCCCTTTCTTGTCTATTTTAGAAAAGTTTTGGGCCAATCAGAATCCTTTGGGGGGTAATTCAAAATACAGTAAAAAAGACAGGGAAAAAAATGATTTGGGTGAGCTTTTTAGTGGCTTGGGGTATCCCCGCCAAACAGAGCCGAGTTTTCTTCTCCTATTGTTTCTATGGGGAGATGGGCGCTCTGAAATTCCGGGGTCAGCGGTGCGGCATGAAGTATTAATAAAAAAATTATTTTTTTTAAATGTAAAACTTTTTCAGATAAAGAGCCCAACCCTTCTTTACAAATTAAAAACAGTTAAAAAAACCCAAAAAAACGGTTTGTCCCCCGAGAACCCCCGCTTCCTAGGGAAATTTCCAAAAGAGAGAAATTTCCGGGGAAAAAAAATTTTTCAAATTTTTTTAAGCCCATTCTCATTGGTCGGCCAATTTTAAAACCAAGGGCCCAAACAGAAAAGGGGCGATAATTTTTCCCATTATAACCTATTGGGGGGGAATTGGGCCAATCAAAAAATAAAGGAAGCGACAAAAGGGCCCATTTTATCCTATGGAGAAAAAATTTTACCAAAACATATTCCCAAAAGGGGGGGGAAAAGGGTTTAAAAAAACAGTAAAAATTTCGGGGAAAAGAACTGATTGGGTTGAAGCCCGGGAGGGGTTTGATCCAGTTAAACCCTTTAGAGCGCGAGCTAACTTTTCTCATAGAATTTTATGGGTTTAAAAGAAAAACCCGGGGGGCGGGCCCGTGATTTGGCTAAGGGTTTTTAAGAGGGGCCGTTATTTGGACCAATGGAAGGCGAGCGACCCCTCCTATGGGTTTTCTAAGCAATCTGAAAAAAAAATGTACATGGCCGAAATCCAAAAATAACAAATACAGAAGTTTTCCCGTTTTGTTATAAAACGAATTTTAAAAAATGGGGGGTAAAAGGTAAAAAAAAAATATTAAATCAATAAATCAATTGTTTATTTTTTTATTTTCTTAGCCAAATCAATAGTAAAGGGGGCAACGATTAGGTTAAAAAGGGGACTTTTTTTGCTCCCTATTCTTATTGGCTGTTTTGCCGACCAATGAGAATAGCTTTTCCCAATTTTGGGAAAATTCTGTTTTTCCCCCGGGAATTTCTCTTTTTGGGAATTCCCCCTGTAAACGGGCCCGGGCTCTCGGCGCAAACGGGGTTGGGTTTGGGTTTTTAACCGCTTTAAATTTTTAAAGAAAGGGGTTTGGCCCCTTTTTATTTTTTTTAATGTTTTTCCCCTTTTTTAAAAATAATTTTTTTAATTTTAAAACTTCATGCCCGGCCCCCGGCGCGGGGGCCCCAGGGTTTTCCCCAAAAAGGGGCCCCCCCGCCCTTTCCCCCCTAGACTTAATGGGGGAAGTAGCTCACGCTCCCGATTGGCTGGATTGGGCCCAAACCACCGCTACTCAGCCCAACACTCCCTTTTTTGTCTTTTTACTGGGATTTTGAATTATTTCCCCCCGTGGATTCTGATTTTGGGGTTTAAAAATTCTCCATAAACTAGAAATTTGGGGCTTTGTCGTCCATTCTGATTGGGCAATTTTTCTCCAAAAGGTTTTAATGGTCTCTGTTTTCTCCTATTCTGATGGCTGAGCTAGCCAAGTCCCGGTAACTTAAAACCCCTCAACTTTTTCCCCATTTTTTTCTGTTTTTTGAACTGTACCGCCTTGGATTTGATTGGGCAATCCTTCCCCCTAGGTTTTTAATGGTTTAATGTCGCTCCTTTCTGATTGGGGCCCGGTTTTTGCGACCAATGAGAAAAAAGGTTTTTAGAATTTGAATTTTCTGTATTTCCCGGCAATTTTCAATATCCCTAATTCTTGGGTATTTTCACCGTTTTTGAGTTTTGGAAAGGTTTATTTTTTTTTTTAAATTTTGGTTTTTTTTTTACGTTCAGTCTTTTCTGAAAAACTTTTCCGCCCTTTTATAAAGCGCTTTTTCTGAATTTTTACTCCTGCCGCACGGAGCGGAGCGCCGAGATTTTTTTAGCGATCTTCGATCTGCTTCCCCCCATTTCCCCATCCCCGCCCTTTACTTCGCCTCCCGCGGAGCATTTAAAAACCAAAAAAAAACCGGTTGCCTGTCGGAGCTGCCAGCGCTGCACGCGCCTCGCTTTTTCGACTCCCACGTACAGCCTGAGTTTTCGAGGCGCCCCGTCCCCCCCGGGAAAGCCTACCCCGGCCCCACCGCACCCATTGCACGCCCCTTCATGCGGGGCGCAGCTGAAAGTGGCGAACGCTGCGCCTAACACTGCATCCCTGCGTCCGACAGCGGGATTCGGGCCGGGAGGCGCAGTATACGCCAAAACACAGGCGTAAAGCCCGATCATACATGTCGCCCATAGTATATAAATCACTATAAGCCCTCCTAGCTGAATTAGCTAGGGCTAAGTTCTGAAATTAGGTAATTTTTAAGAAATCAATGGGCTTATCACATGAATGAATTTAAAAGCCACCTTAAAGAGGTTATCCCATCTCACCAATAATGGTATATTGATAAGATATGCCATCTATGTTTAATACAAACAGGTTCCACCTCTGGGACTTGCACCAATCTTGGGAACAGGCCCTCATAATACCCTGTTCTGAATAGAGAGGGGCTCTTGCTTACGTGCTACTCTCCATTTTTCTATGGGAGTTCTAAGTACAGCTGAGTGGTGTGTTCGACTGTACTCGGAACTCACATAGAACAGCGTAGTATGAACACGTAACCTACTCTCTGTTCTGAACAGAGACTTTTGGGGGCCTGTTCCAGAGATAGGTGCAGGTCAAAGAGGTGGGACCCACACCTATCTAACATTGATAGCACATCCTATCGATATATATCAAAAATGTGTGAGATGGGAACACTCCTTTGAGGCTCAATAGGGAGTCTAGTAGATCTTGTTTGGAAACTGCTTCTTTGGACAATTGTCAAATTTTAAGGGCCTAGGCCAGTGATGGCGGACCTTTTTCAGACCGAGTGCCCAAACTACGACCATAAAAACCTTAGTTACCGCAAAGTGCTGATGACTGCAGCACGAAGCAGGGAAGTGACAGTTTGGGAAGCGGGGCAGCACAACAATTAATACGAGGAATGTGACGGCCGCTTAGCCCATCCCTCTGCCATATTTCCACGATACAGTGACCATATAGTGGTAGATAGCAGTGTACACAGGTGCTCAGCAGACAGCTGACTGAATAATACCACAACACCACGACCACAGATCACCACCACATAGTGACTGAATAATACCGCCGCATCATTACTGAATATAAACCATTACACTTTGCACACATATAAGAGATAACAGTTCAGGCATCTATAGTGACTCACAGGTGACGTTTCTCCAATGAGTCGTTCACATTCCGGTTTCTTCTCCATCCGGTTCACACCTTCATGCTGACTTCTCCCGACCAACACTCATCCCTGCAGATTTAGACACCAATATCTTAGAATCCTCACTTTTTATTTAGAAAGCAAAAGAAAATGGTTTATCTTCTCTGGTATCAGCTTTGACAATCTGTTTTACATTCTTTATTAGGACTGAAATCTTATTTTGTTTTGAAAAAGGTACAAATCCTGTGACTCCTCTTGTACCAAAATATCTAATAGAATTTTACTCTTAGAAAAATTTATAAAATTACCTAAAAGATTCTTGAAAAGACTCTAGCTGTGAGGTATTGATTTTGTTATGGGTAAATTTAATCTCCTGGAATACATAAAATAACTACACCTTAAACCAGTCACAAAATCATTTAGTCTCTGATTGTAGAGAACACCTTTTGAAATTCTAACATGACTGACAAATGTCTAAGAGATTATCATAAAAGAGCATCTGGGAACATTTACTGCAGTCTGCCTAGATTTATGTTTCCTTTAAGACAAGTTATCCTAAAGCAAGTGCAGAGCGGGAACACGACCGTAAACCACAAAAAATTAAGAAAAACCCACTAGAAATTCCTTCAGAGCAGGAGATATCTTTCCTGCAGCTGGTCTGCCAAGAATCGCATAGGATACAAAGTGCCGCTATTTAAAGAGAACCTGTCACATTGAATTTGCCCCTCTTGCTGAGGACAGCACAAGCTAGTGTCAGACCTGCTGTTTCCAGCGCTTTGTCCCTTATTCTGTAAGATGCTGTAATTTTAGAGTATTTAATGCTCAAATCTGCAGTTTTCAGCCACAAAAGTCATTCAAAGAGTCAGTTTTTAAACCCCGCCCACCTGAGGCTAGCCCCGCCCACCTCAACCGATAAACCTATTACTTTGAATAGGTAGAAACATGTGAATAACTGTTAGGTGGGCGGAGCTAGCCATTGGTGGGCGGGGCTAACACCTGCTCATGAATAAGATTTGAGCATTAAATGCTCTGAAACTCTTTCATCTTACAGAATAAGGGACACAGTGCTGGAAACAACATGTCTGACACTAGCTTGTGCTGTCCTCAGCATGGGGGGCATAACCTATGTTTAAGGTTCTCTTAAAATGCTCTAAAACTGCAGCATCTTACAGAATAAGGGGCACAGCACTGGAAACAGCAGGTCTGACATTGGCTTGTGCTGCCCTCAGCAGGGGTGGCATTACCTATGTGACAGGTTCTCTTTAAAAGTTATACTCATGCATGTGGAGAGTGTCATTCTCATGGAGAAAATATTACTGTGAATGTGCCAAACAACCACACATACACAATCAAGGCAAGCTACACCACTGCACAAAATAAGCATCTCAGCGATGAACTACACCCTGATACGGACACGCCTTGTTTGATTTAATTGCCTAATGTAATCTTTATCTGTCCTAGACAAGATATGCAGACAAATAGAGAGGGAGGGATTACATAAACATAGCTGCATTAAAGGGGTTGTCTCACCTCAAAGATTAGCTTTCAACATTTAGGGAACAGTAAATGAAGACATTTTCTAAATAGATTGCTTTATTTATTTTTCTTTGTTGAAGAGATAAAATTGGTTTTATCAGCTCTAAGTGCACTTAGGTTTTTCTAGGTTACCAACCTGCTCTTCCCTGCTGTTTATCTTATCTGATAGCAGGGACTATGTCATCACACAGGTCGCACACAGAACTGCTGGCCTCTTAAGAGCTTGAGTGTTGTCTGATCTAACAAAGAAAACGAAAAACTTTTGTCTACTTTGAGCTCAGAAGCTTGTCCAGACTTTAGATAAACATCTCCTGCTCTCATATCAGAGTAATTAGCAAACCTTTGAATATGCTAATCACCCACAGTCAGACCAGGAAGAGACAGGATGCATGAATGAAAGCTGTTTTTGGCTCTATGAAACAGCGTGGTGAGACAACCCCTTTAAGTGCTTCTTTGGGGAAATCTCTGTTATGAGAGAACTGGATGTCTAGTTTATCATGTCAAAATGTGCTTGGAGATAACCAAGAAGCTGTGTTGCAGATGGCTCCCCGCCTATATGGTGAAGGTGGACTATGCAGATAAGCCATGCTGTACCTGCATCCTTTACGACAATAAAGACCTGTGATGTATCCTGATATGTATTTAGTAAATCCTCGTGTTCCCTGTGAAATAACAATTCTGCAGCATCTTCTCTTATAACTCTGTGTTGTGTTGTTCCTCATATTCCTTCTAAAAATGTATTAGTAAATCTGTCAACTGGGTGTTACATTCCAGTTTTCAGGTGTCCCTTCACACACAAACAGGTTGGTTTGTCCTGGGGTAAATCCTTTACAGTTTATGTATCCTTCTGCCAGGGGCGTCGTTAGGCTGTTTTATTCGGGGCTCGGGCCCCGAATAAAACCCCCTGTGCCCCGATCTCCCGGGCTCCAGGCCTCTGCGCTGGCCTGGAGCACCGACCTGCCCTGCAGCTACATGTGCGTCCGCTGGACGCACATGCCGCTGCGGGCTTTCTGCGGAGCAAGAGCGAGCACTCCCTGCCCTGAATACTGTGTCGGACCGCAGGTCCGACACAGCGGGGCCGCCGGGTCCTCACAGCGCTGAGGACCCGCCGCGGCCCCGTGCGCCTCAGCCGGCAGCGCCCGTGAGATGTGATATCATCGGACGCTGCCTTTCCCCTGGGGCGCACAGCGCGTCATAGGCCGTGCGCCCAGGAGCTGCCGGAGGAGCCGCGCGCTGAAGAGGACAAAAAAGAGGAGTGCGCTCGCCGGGGGGAGTTTAAGGTGAGTATGAATTTTTGTTATTTTTAAAGCGTTTACCTCGGCTCGGTGCCCCTATATACTGGCCTGTGGCCCCATATCCCTGCCTGTGGCCCCCATATACTGCCTTTTGGCCCCCTACCCCTGTCTGTGGCCCCCTACCCCTGTCTGTGGCCCCCATATACCTGCCTGTGGCCCCCATATCCCTCCCTGGGCCCCCATATCACTGTCTGTGTCCCCCATATTCCTGCCTGTGGCCCCCATATCCCTGCCTGTGGCCCCCATACCACTGTCTGTGGCCCCAATACCCTGCCTGTGCCCCTAAATGCCTGCCTGTGGCCCCCATATACTGCCCGTGGCCCCCATATCCCTGCCTGTGCCCCTATAATGCCTGCCTGGGGCCCTTATAATCCCTGCCTGTGGCCCCCATATCCCTGCCTGTGGCCCCCATAATCCCTGCCTGTGGCCCCTATAATGCCTCCCCTGTGGCCCCCTTTACGCCTGCCTGTGGCCCCCTAATTACGCCTGCCCTGTGCCCCTATATACCTGCCTGTGCCCCTATATACCTGCCTGTGGCCCCCATATACTGCCTGTGGCCCCCATATACTGCCTCAGTGCCCCTATATACCTTCTTGTGGCCCCTATATACTGCCTGTGGCCCCATATACTGCCTCAGTGCCCCTATATACTGCCTTTGGCCCCATATACCTGCCTGTGGCCCCTATATACTGCCTCTGTGCCCCATATACCTGCCTGTGCCCCTATAAACTGCCTTTTCCCCCCCCTATATACTGCCGGTGCCCCCCTAAAATACTGCCTGTGCCCCCCTATATACGCCTGTGCCCCCATATACCTCCTGTGGGCCGCCATGTACCTGCCTGTGGCCCCATATACCTGCCTGTGGCCCCATACACTGCTTCAGTGCCCCTAAATACCTAACTGAGGGGACTGCTATAACCTATAATTTAAAGGGAGTTGCTGGAAATGTGAGGATTCTAAGAATTTGTGTCCAAATTTCTCAGGGACAAGTATTGGCCGGAGCAATCACATGAAGGTGTGAACCGGATGGAGAAGAAAAGGGAAAGTGAACGACGCTGATCAGAAAGACGTCTCCGGTGAGTTACTAAATGTAACTGCAGTTGTAATCACTTATATTTCTGCAGAGTCTACATACAACTAGTATCTACCACTAATGGCCCCTGTATGGGGGTGATATGTAATCAGAGCCTGTGTACAGCTGATAGTCACATGGGGGGGTTGTGTTCGGTCAGGGCCCGGCAGAATTATTTGAGCCTTAAGTAGTAAATAGTTTGGGGTCTTGTTTTGTAGGAGGGTTTAAGTAACAATCACTTGTCTGGTAGATTTGCTCCATGTATCGGTGGATTATTGGTGACTGTTTGGGGGAAATTGTCATATGAAGGTAGAAGTTCTGAAAAAGTAAATTTGTCATTGGTGATTTTTACTGTACAGTGACTGCTGAGGAGATGGACGGGATCTGTGTGGAATGTGCAGAAAATTAAGTGACAGGAACAGAAGGTTTTTCTCTTTTAAAAAAACATCCGCAGTTCACAATGAGGCGTGAAAAATGTCGGTGAACCCAGCCCTACCCAGAAAAACACAAAGGGCCCGAGCCCCGGATGTTTTAGGACCCTAGCAACGCCCCTGCCTTCTGCACTACTGTAGGACAACAAGGAAATTTATTTTATTTTTTTCCAATTTATGGACTTGAAGTTTAACCCCTTTGTGCCGGAGCCAGTTTTGGCCTCGCTGACAGAGCCCCATTTTTTTAAATCTGGCATCTGTCACTTTATGTCAGAATAACTTTTTGACACTTTAACCTATCCATGTGATTCAGAGATTGTTTAATCGTGACAAAATTGTGCTTTAAGATAGAAAGAAAATTTTGGTCCAAAAAATGTTTTGTTTTATTTTTTGAAAAATATCAAAAATAACATAAAAATTTGAAAAATTTACCAATTTCAAACTTCAAAAATTTCTGCATGTAAGAAAGATAAATTATTTCCCCTCAAAATAGTTTATAACTAGCATCTACCATATGTCCCGCTGTAGTTTTTGGGATCAGTTTTTTTAAATGTCTTCTTTGTTTTTTATGACATTAGTGGGCTTAGAAATTTAGGGAGTAATTTTCAAATTTTTCAAGAAAATTTGCAAATATACATTTTTTTAGGACCATCCAGGTTCTAACGTGACTTTGATTGGCCTGTATGTTAGGGAACCCCACATAAAGGATTTCATCTAAAAACTACACCCCTTAAAGTATTCAAAACAGCATTTAGGAAGTTTATTAAATCATTAGGTGTTTCACAGGAATTAAAGCAAAGTGGAAGTGGAATTTCAAAATTTCACTTTTTTTGCAGATTTTAAATTTTTATACATTATTCACAAAAATACGGTAAATGTGATCAGGGAAATGCAACTTAAATATTGATTTCCCTGATTCGGCCGTTTTCAGAGATATCCCATATGTGGCCCTATGCGCTATTGGCTCAACCACAAGCCCCAGAATAGGAGGAGCACCTACCGGACTCTGGGTTCTCATTTTCATTACAATTTTATTTCGGCGCCATTTCAGGTTTGCGGACACCCTAAGGTGCTAAAACTTAATAAACTCCCCTAAAAAGACCCCATACTGGAAACTACACCCCTTAAGTAATATATCCAAGGGTGTATGAGCATATTTGACCCCCACAGGTTGTTTACAAATTTTTTTAGCGTTTGGCTGTGAAAATGAAAAAAAAAAATATTTTTTCCAACAATCTGCAATTTTATCTGAAAAGGTTTAATTTTAACAAGGCATCCTGGTAAAAAAGCACCCAAAGTTTTGTCACGCAATTTGTTCCAAGTTCGGCAAAAACCCTACATGTGGGTGTAAGCTGCTGTTTGGGCGCATGGCAGGGGAAAGAGGGGAGGGGAGGTTTTTTGGCTTTTGGAACGCAGATTTTGGTGGGGCTAAAGTCGCATTTACAAAGCCCCCAAAGTACCAGAACAGGTGAAACCTTCCAGAAGTCACCCCATTTGGATTCAGCATCCCTGAAGGATCTCATCTAGGGGTGTATTGTGCATTTTGGGCGCACAGGGGTTCCATAGTTTTTTTTTTGCATTGGGCTATGAAAATGAGGGGGGAAAACGCAGTTCCGCCATAGTTTTTTGGGCTTCAATTCTACAGCGTTCGCCGTGCAATGTAAATGATGTGATAACTTTACTATGGGAATTGGTACAATTGCAATGATATAGATTTTATATAGTTTTTTTATGTTTTATTACTTTACACAATAGAAATAGATCTATAAAAAATTGCTTTTTATGTTGTCCTGTTCTGATAGCCATAACTTTTTCAGTTTTTCTGTATAGGAGTTGATTATGGGCTTGTTTTTTGTAGGGTGAGTTGAAGTTTTTATTAGTACCATTATAGGGGTATATGCTGCTTTGATCACTTTTTATTAAGGTTTTTGTAAGGCATTTTGAACAAAATACAGCATACCTGGTAGTGTTTTTTATTTTTATTTTTTACAGCGGTCACCGTGTATTATCACTGACATACTAGTATACTCAACAGGTCGATACGGTTACAGCGATACCCAATTCATATTTTTTTTATGTTTCCCTGCTTTTACACAATAAAAACACTTTTATTCAAAAAGGAAAACACCATATCGCCATAGTCTGAGAGCCATAACTTTTTTATTGTTCTGTGTACGGAGCTTGTTTTTTGCGGGATGAGTTTAAGTTTTTATTGGTATCATTTTTGGGGGGACAAGTGTTTTTGATCAGTTTTAAATCCGTTTTATGGAAGGCAGGGTGAAGAAGATACTGCAATCCTAGTAGTGTTTTTTATTTTTAACAGCGTTCACCGTGCAGTATCCATGACCAGTTAGCTTTACTATCTGGGTCGATACGATTATGGCGATACCCAATTTATATATTTTTTTTACATTTTGAAGCACTTTAAAAAAAAAAAAAAAGTGTTTTTATTGTGTTAAATAATATTTATGCATCGCTGTCTTCTGAGAGCCATAACTTTTTTATTTTTCCGTATACAGAGACATGTAAGGACTTTTTTTTGCGTACAAAAAAATAGAAAATAGAAACAGCACTGGGTATATGTAGAATAATAGTGCGCGTCCCACAGACTGAACGACGTCCGAAAGAATCCAAAAAAGTGAAAGGACAGCACTTCATAAGAAACCGGTGTTTATTCCCGCAACGTTTCAGCTCTAAACAGAGCCTTTCTCTGTTGCGGGAATAAACACCGGTTTCTTATGAAGTGCTGTCCTTTCACTTTTTTGGATTTTTTTTTTTTGCTTAATGAACTGAAGTTTTAATTGGTACAACTTTGGCATTTATATGAGTTTTTGATAGCTTTTTATTGCATTTTATGTGCTGCAAGATGTACAAAAATCGCAATCTGTGACTGTTTTTTTGTTTTTGTTTTTTACGGCGTTCACCGTACGGGTTAATTAATGTGACAGATTTATAGGGTGGGTCGTTACGCATGCGGCGATACCAAATATGGGTACTATTTTTGATCTTTTTTGGGGCGATTGGTGTTTGTAAGGGGAAAAGGGCGGTGTACGTGTTTTAATTTTATTTTTTGTGTTTGTGTTTTACTTTTTTTACTTTTTCACATTTTTTTACTTTTCCCCAGTGGGGATTTGTAACAGCAAATCCTCACTGGGGAAAAGCCATCGTTAGATTGCTGTTTGAATAGGAGACCTGTGCACAGCGTTACTGCTGTGCACAGGTCGCCATGGTAACTACTGACACTGTGCCCACAATGCATTGCGGGCATGGTGACGTCACCAGACTACTTTCAGAAAGCATCCGGGGAGTCGGGTAAGAGACCAGCGAGCGGCATTTGCGCTGCTCGCTGCGCCGGATCACAGGCAGCAGGAGCTCACTCCTCCTGCCTGCGGCTTCCTTATCACAACCATGACAGGTTACGGTACTGAAGCGTTTTTCACCCGCGGCCAGAGCTCACTCTGGCCGGGGGTGATGGGGCATGAAGCCAGTGGTAATTTACCGCTGCTTCCATGTCGCGATCGTGTGCGGCTCGCCCGCAAGCCCGCGTGATCGCCAGCACGTATGCATACGTCCATTTGAGGGAAGTCACTTCCTGCTAGGGCGTATGCATACGTCCAATGTCGGGAAGGGGTTAAAGGTAGTTTCTGAGACTATAATATTGGTAGGCTGTTCTTTGAATAGGACAGAAATGTCTGATTGGTATGGTTTATCTTCTGGTATCTGCTGATCTGCTAAATGAAATATACTCTAGTGAGCACCATGCCACATTCCCTTAAATGTATTTATGATTGTGTTTGTGGCAGGGCCAGGACAACGGGTAGGCGACAGTAGGTGACCGTCTAAACCGCAACCTCATCCCAGGAAGGGGGCGCAAGGAGCCATGGGTTGGGGCTGAATTTTCTCATTGAGGGGGGACTGTGGGCGACATGTCCCATTAGGGATGCATAATTTTTTTGGTGTATTTTGGCCAAAAAACTGTTGACATCTTATTCTCTATATGAGTTAACTGTAGTTCACAAAAACTAGGCGCATTATATGCCAGGAATGACACATTTGAATGTGCCTAAAGTAGGTACATCAAATATGCTAGCAATGATATGCTATGCACCTAAATAAAGCTATTTGCCTAGATTAGGCACATCAATTATACTATACAAGGTATACCACAAGCCAGATATAGTGCATGTAAACTTCTGGTTTCAAATGGTTTTTTAAAAAACCCGGGCGAACCCGGGAAAAATTTGGTCCCTGTGGCATAAAAGGCAGCAAAAAGCTATCCCTTTGTTTTCCCGGTTCCTTTATACATCCAAAGGTTCCCCTGGAAAACTGAAACTTTTTTAAACCGGGTTTGAAAGCCCATCTCCCGGGGGTGGGGGCCGGGCCCCAGTTTGGTAAGTTACCTGCTTCCATTTGGTGGATCTTTTGGCGGTTCCCAGGGGGAAAAAAAGGGGGTTTATCGAGCATTATCCTTTTACCCCTTTTTTGGGGGGGTTAAAACCCTTTTAAAAGGGGGTAAGAATACGTAAAAATTTTTGCCCCGGGAAGGGAAATTTATTTCTGGATTTTTTTTAAAAGGTGGGGGTTTTTGAATGGGGGGATTGAAATTTTCTGGTTTTTGGTTGGTTTTTTTTTGGTTTGGGGGGCTGTTTTGGGTTGGGGGGGGGGGAAAAAAGGGGGGGGGGGAAGGAATTCCCAAATGTTTTTTAGGGGTTGTGGTTTGGGGGGGGAGGGCCGGGGGGGGGGCCGGGGGGGGTTGGGGGGGGGTGGGGGGGGGGGTGGGGGGGGGGTCAAAAGGGGGAACTTGGGGAAAGGGGGGTTCGGGGGGTTTGGGGTTGGGGGGGGGGGGGGGTTTTTTTTTTTGGGGAGGGGGGCGGGGGGGGCGCGGGGGGTTTGGGGGGGGTGGCTTGGGGGGGGGGGGGTTGGGGGGGTTTTGGGGGGGGGGGGAATTTAAAGGGGCTTTTATTTTATTGGGGGGGTTAAACTTTTGGGTTATAAAAGGGGGGGGTTTTGCCGGGGGGGGAACGGGGGGAATTGGGGGGTAAAGGGGGGAGGGTTAAGGGGGAAAATTTGGGGGGCGGGGGGGTTTGGGGGTTTGGGGGGGGGCATTAAATGGGCATTTTAGTTTGGGGGGACTTTTCGGGGGCGGGTTCCACGGGGGGGGGGTTTTGGGCTGTAAATTCGGGGGTTTTAATGTTGGGGGGTTTTAGGGGGGACCCTTTTCCATCCCTGGGGGGGGGGGGGTCTTGGGGGCTTGGGGGGGGGGGGGGGAGGGGGGGCTTAAATTGGGGGGGCGGGGGGGGGGGGTGTTCCGGGGGGTTTTTGGGGGTTTTCCACTGGTTGGGTGCCTTTTTTGTTTTTTGTTTTTCCCCTTTTTTTTTTTTTTTTTTTGGGGGGGGAGGGGTAAATTTTTTTAAAAGGGCTGAGTTTTATTTTTTTTTGGGGGTTTTTTGGGTTTGGGAGGGGTTTTTGGTGATTTTTTTGGTTTTGGTTCCCGGCTTTGGGGGGGTTTTTGGTTTTTTTTTTGATTTGTTTTGTTTTTTTTGTGTGTTTTTTAAATTTTTTTTAATTTTGAAACACTAGGTTTTTGGGAATGTTAATAGGACATCCCCCCACCCCCCCCTCCAAAAATTGGGAAACATAGGGCCTGGGGTTTATAGCCCTATTGAATAAAAAAGGTTTTTTTGTTTAATAGCCCTCAGTAAAAAGGTGGGCCCCAATTTTTAAAAGGGAAAAATTTTAAAAACCCAACGTATAGGAAATTAGATATTTTTTTTTAAGTTAAAGACTGATTGGCATTGTTTCTTGCGAAGGAGGAACTTATAAAAAGGGGGGAAAAATTACGGGGATTGGGGGGCGGACATTTTTGTTTTATGCAATGTAATATGTTTGTTTGTGTTCCCAATGTTTGCATTGAAAAAAATTGGAAAAATTTTTCCCTTAAACTGATTTTTTTTAATTTGAAAACCCGAAAACATCTAAAAAAGTTTTTTAAAAGCTACGGAAAAAAATGGGGGCCCAACGGGGGGCGGGAAAAACAGATTTGGTTTTTCCGGAAAAAAGCAAGGGGTTATAATGTTGGGAAGAGGGGGAATTTACGCAGCTGCACTTTAAAATTTAAAAAGGTAAGAAAATTTTTTTCTGTTATCTGTTATTTTTATATATTTTTCTTCTCTTAAAAAGTATTGCTTCCCTTCCGGGTCTCTAAGTTTTCTATAATTTTCTGTTCCAAGAATTTTTTGATAAAAATATATGAGAAGATTTGATCGTGGTTCTATATTCATGTATTTTGTTAGGTGGGGAGCTTTACTTTTTGTGTGGGGTGAATGTGTTGGCTTTACTTTTTGTGAAAGGTAAAAGGGGTCTCTGCCTGCAGTGTCCTTGCTGGCTTTAGAACAAAAAAATTCCTGGGGGGAGGGGGGGGTAAAATTCCCTCCTGAATGAACGAATAGAGCGGGAATAGGCTGTGTCCTGTCGTTATAAAGGGCTTTATATGGTTTTTGCAGAAAAAGTAAAAAGTTTAGGGGAAAATTTTTTCAGTCCTTTGGGTTAACCCCCAAAAAAAAAACAGCCCAAGATTTTTGAATTTTGCCTTTTAGGTAGGAAAAACAGTTTGTTTAAAAATTTAGGACGGGGAAAATGATTTGCATCTCAGATTTTACGATCTAACAAAATTTGTGTTTTTATTTTTAAAAAACTTGAATGGGGTGGTTTGGGAATTTTGAATCTAACCACACAGAGTTTTTACGCTAAAACTAAATTGGGGGGGGACGACACTGTAAAATTTGGAATGAGTAATGGGTACTTTTTGGGGAAAAGTAAAAAAAAATTCTCTCTAAATGCAATAAAAAAATTTAAAAAAAAAAGGCGGGAAGTTGGGAAAACAGTTGGAAAATGTAATGGTGAAAGTTGGTTTTTTAAAAAGTAAAAAAAATGAGGGAAAAGTCTTCATATAAGGTAAAGGTTTTTCATTTTGTCCCCTGTATTTAAGGGGTTTTTAATGAAGATATGAAGATATGATGCCTTGTCAGATGAGAATTCAGTTTTAGTTGGAAAAAAGGGAAAAAAAAAGGTTTATTTCCCTCCTTTTTCTTTTGCCCCCAAGTGCAACAGCGCAGCAGCAGCTCTAATTTCAAAAGGGGAGGGGGGAAGGGTCCAGCCCCCAGAGGTGAGAGCCAAATTGTGTGTTTTTGTTAAATTACTGCACTTATCTGTGTTAAAAATTTGATGAATTTTTAGTTTTTTTGGGGTTGTAATTGATATTTTTTGTCTTTAAAGGTAACTTTTTTGCAGATGTTGTTTGGAAATATAGGGGGCATATTTTATATTCTTGTTTGTTTTTGTTGTAAATATAGAATAAAAATTTATTTTGGGGTGTTCCGTTTTTTAAAGGATATCCTTTTTAAAAATTTTGGGTTTTAATTGGGAAAATACCCACGGGGCCCAAATTTAAAAGGGGTCTTTTAAAATATAAGCAAAAAAAAATTGGGGGTTGTGCACAAAAGTTTTTCAAAATTGTTAAAATTTATTTCTATTTTTTAATTACTTTTATATTCCCGGGGAATTTTAAACTTAGGGTTTTTTTTTTTTTCCCAAATTTTTCTTTTAGGTGGAGAGGAAAAAAATTTAAAATATTTACCTTTATGTTCTCTTGTGGGGAAATGAAGAGATAAATTTTTTACAAATTTTTTTTATTTTTTTTTTTGAAGAAAAAGACTTAAAGTTTAGGGGATTTTTTTATCTTTTGTATCCATTGTTTTGCTTTTGGGGCATTTTGATATTTTGGTTTTTGTTTTATTTTTTTCTTTTGGTAACTCTTTTTTTTTTTGTCTGTTTTTGTTATATGAAAAAGCCATTTTTAGTCCAAACATGTTGTGACAGTGGTGGCTTTTTAAAAACTGATGGAAAGATAGAGAGGTACATGTCCCAGACTCAGGGGGGGGGCCGGGGGAAGAGCCAATATTTGGTAGATCTTCCAAAAAAACCAGTTTCCTTTTTGGGGTAAAAGGGGTCGGGCTTTTTGGGACAAAACGATTACGGTAGAGAAGGGTTCAATTTTAGTCTTCTCTTCCTTATGTATTTTTTTTTGTGGGATGTATTAAGATACCTTAACATTTAGCCTGAGATGCTCCTATTTCTTAAAAAAACCCCAATAAGTTAAAAGGGCATTTTCTGTCCTCAGTACTGTAAAAAGGGGAATCACCTTTTTTTGGGACGTGGGTTTTACATGGATGTAATCTGGCCAGTGACAGGGGAAAAATTGTTTAGGGGGGTTTGAAAAAACTCTCTGTTTTGTTTTTTTTTTCTTTAGCTGTCGAGGGCCTGGTCTAAATGGAAAGTTACAGTTTTTGTAGACAAGGTTACTTTCTGGACACTGCTTTTTCATTTGGGTGCCAGGCACTGGGGCCCGAGGGCCCAATACCAAAAATCTTTCGGACCCCGACTTCTGGGAGTCATCTCAGGAATTCCTGGGTTTTAAAATAATATTGTAAATATTTTTTTTGATCACTTGTTTGTTTTCAGCTTCTGTAGAGTGTTTGGCCCGTTTTTCACGGCTTATTCTCCGCTTTTTGGGCCGTTTCTTTTTGGCCCGGTTTTTCACTTCGTCGGCGCCCAAACCGAGGCAGCAATTTTCGGTTAAACCAATGCTTCTTTGAAAACAGTGGAATCCGTGGGTCCTCCCCCCTCGGCGAATTTCCCCCACGGGGGGGAGAAAGACTGCACTTATTTACGGCGCGTACGGCCTTTAAACCCAAAGCATTGGGCTATGGGGGGCCCGGGGCGGGCGCCCCCGCCCCCTCGGGCCCCCCCCCTGTCCCCCCCCTTATTCCCGGTGGATTTTTTTCGCTCAATTTCGGCGCCAAATCCGTCGGGAATAACCCCCGTGTGAAAACGGCCTTTGGCCCACACGCCCTTTAAAGGGTAGAGGAGGCACCCCTTTTCAAATTTTCCAAAAATCTGAAGTTGTTAATTTCCTTTTGGGACCTTTCCCCCGGGGAACCCCGTAATGCAAAATGTTCTCGTAGTTCTGCACTGAGTGGCTGGTCATGCCAGGGGTGTCCTTAAAACAGTTTACATGGTACCCCAGGGGGAGACCAGCAGCTATTTCTCAGCCTAGATTAAAAAACCCGGGTGGGGAGGAAAACCCCTTTTTGTGTACGAATAGTATTGTAGTTTCAAGTACTTATAAATAAAGTCTCAGGGTTTATGGGGTTTCCCCGTTAAAAATACATTACCCCCCTAAGATTTAAAAATCTCTATGGTCTGTTAGCTACGCCTGCAGAAATGTGTTATGATGTCCCAAAATTTTTTCACTGATTGGTGGAGAACCTTGAAATCTACCCCTCTGTTTTCCATAGAAAATTAGAACCCCAAAGGGGGGGGAAAAAGTTGAAGTAGATGGTAAAATGAGGAAGAATATGCTTGTATGCAGGGGGCCCCCATCAGAAATTTCAGGGCCCCCTAAGGGGGAAGCATCTGGGCCCCCCCCCCCCAAGCAAACCCCGCCCCCCCCCTCAAACTCCCCCTCTGCCAAAACCCCCTTTCCCCGCCCCCCCGTCAAAAACCCCAACCCCCTTTCCAAACCCCCTCCCCCCCCCCCCACATCCCCCCCCCTCTGTCAATCCCCTCACCCCGCCCCCCCTCACCCAAAATCCCCCCAGACTCACACACACAGCCTCCCCCAGCCTTTTCACACACCCCCAGCCCCCACACACAGCCTTCCCCCCCCCAGCCTCTTAAACACAGCCTCCCTTTCCCCCCGCCCCTAACACACGGGTCCCCACCCCCAGCCTCACACAGCCTCCCCCACCCCCGCCTCTCAAAACCAGCCTCCCCCCCCAGCCTCCCAGCCTTTCCCCCCACACAAACCTCTCCACCCCCAGCCCCCCCCAGCCTCACAAACAGCCCCCCCCAGCCCCACCCCACAACAGCCTCCCCCCCCCTCCCACCCCACAGCCTCCCCCAGCCTCTCCCCAAAACAGTCCCCCCGCCTCACACACCAAGCCTCCCCTCCCCCGGCCTCTCACACACACAGCCTCCCCTCCCCCCGCCTCACACACACAGCCGCCCCAGCCTACACCCCACAGCCTCCCCCAAGGGCCCACCCCACACAGCCTCCCCCGCCTCTCACACCCCAGCTTTCCCCCGCCTCACACACACACCCCCCCCCCCAGCCTCAAACACACAGCCCCCCCCAGCCGCACCACCAACCCCAAACCCCCCCCACCCCCCTCCCCTACACACACAGCCTCTCCCAGCCTCTACACACACAGCCCCCGCCCCCAGGGCCCCTCTCACACACACGCCTCCCCCAGCCTCACACCCCAAACAGCCTTTTCCCCCCCCCCCCACAAAACAACCCCCCCCAGGCCCCACACAACAACAGCCCCCTCACCCCCGCCTCTCTCACCCCACCCCAGTCCCCCGCCCCCTCTTCACCCCACAAACACAAACCTCCCCCAAACCCTCTCACACACAAACAGCTTCCCAGCCTCCTCACACCCCCACACAGCCTCCCCCCGCCTCTCCACACACACAGCCTCCCCCCCAGCCTCTCTCACCCCACACAAGCCTCCCCACCCCCCGCCCTTCTCACAAAAAACACAGCCCCCCCACCCCCCCCTTTTCCACCACACGCCTCCCCTCCCCCAGCATCTCTCACAAAACGCCTCCCCCCCAGCCTCTCTCCCCCACACAAAACAGCCTCCCCACCCCCCGCCTCTTAAAACCCCCAAACACCTCCCCACCACAAACCTTCTCAAAAACACAGCCTCCCCCCCCCCCAGCCTCTCTCAACCCCACCAGCCTCCCCAAACCTTCTCACACACCACAGCCTCCCCCCGCCCCTCTCTTACAAACACAGCCCCCCCCAGCCTTCCCCACACACAAGCCTCCCCCCCCCCCAGGGCCCCTACACACACAAAGCCCCCTCCCCAAGCCTCTCACACACACACAGCCTCCCCCCCCCCCCAGCTCTCTCCAAAACCACCAAAAAGCCTCCCCAAACCTCTCTCACAAAACCACCCCCCCCAAACCTCCCACACACACAAAGCCTCCCCCCGCCTCTTCAAACACACCCCAGGGCCCCCCCACCCCGCCTCTCTCACACACACACACAGCCTCCCCCCGCCCCGCACACACACACAGCCTCCCCACCCCTAGCCTCTCTTACACACACACACAGCCTCCCCCCGCCTCTCTCACACACCCCCGCCCCCCCCCCCAGCCTCTCACACACCAGCCCTTTCCCCAAACCCCGCCTCTCTCACCAAAAACACAGCCCCCCCAACCCCAGCCTCTCTCACACACACACAGCCCCCCCCCAGCCTCTCCAAACCCCCACCACAAGCCCCCACCCCGCTCTCTAAAACACACAAAACGCCTCCCCACCCCAGCCCTCTCTCTCACACACACAGCCTCCCCCGCCTCTCTCACCACTTTTCAGCCCATCCAGTGTTTACACCCCACACGACCCCCCCCCTCACCCCAACAAAAGCCTCCAGCCTTTGGGGGGGGGGGCGGTGGGGCTGGGGGGGGCTTTATGGGTCCCCCCCAATTTTCCTCAGTATTTTAGGAGGGGCCCTGCGCTTTTTTCATACAGCGGAAACAGCGTCGCTCTATCACTTTTTCCTGTTTTTCCAGCGTCTTGTGTGTTTGCCCGTCGGCCTCCTCCCTCTGCCGGGAGGAGTAAATTTAAACCCCCCCACAGGCCCAAAAGAGGGGGCGGGGCCCCCATCTAATAACAGGAGACCTGGAAGGAGGTGACAGAGGCTGCTGTAGCTGTAAAAATAAAAAAGCGGCCCGGCCCCCTTTACGACGCAAAAGCCGGCGGGCCCCTCCTCAAAACAGGAAAGAGGAGGGCCCAGCTGCCCGGGCCAGCGCGCGTTTCGTGATGTTTATAAGCTGGGACGGGGCACGCATCGGGGCCCCCTCAAACTTTGCCGGGCCCCCGACATACACAGCGGCGCAGCGCCCCAAATCAGGCCTGTTCTCCCGTACATTTCTATGAAGCAAGGGGGGGGTACCTGCCCCCTGGGGGCGGGCCCCCCCTTTCTTTCCCCCAGACTGCCCCGGGCCCCCAAAGGGGGGTTTTACCTGTAACCCCCCCAAAGGCGGGCCCGCTTTTTTGGTTCCCAAAGGCACAAGAAACAATTGGATTTACCCATGTGAAGGTCCCTTTCCCCAAACACTAATTCTTAAACCTTTTTAGTTTTTATTGAAGCAACCAGGTACTGGGAATACGGCAGGTTCCCTTGGATTTACGGTGGTCACGCAAAATAAGGTAAAAAAAAGTTGAAACCCCTTCCACCTTTATTTTCCAGGAGGGGAGTTGAGAGCCTCACAGGGCAAGGACAGGGCCGAGGGTAAGGGCTACAAACCCTATACACAATAAAGGCATTTTTATTTGGAAAAGCCCCTGATTATGGGCGCATATGAAACCTGGGCTTTTAACATTTAAAAAGGAAACCCCTCAAGAATTTCAGAAAATGTAAGAAGGGCCCCAAAGAAAACCCTGTTTTTGCCTACAGACTTTGGGAAAAATTAAGGTCAGGACACATGCAAAATTGACAGCCCCAAAAAAAAGGGGAAATTTAAAAGCAGACAAAAAAAGGGAAAAACCCGGGGGGCGACAAAACTAGGGTTAAAGGGTCTTGTGACTGTACAGGCTGGTCCCCAAAACCCAATTTTGGGCCCTTCAATCTCCTCTAAGGTCGAAAAGGGGGGGTGGGAGAAAAAGGGGAAACTCAGTTAAATGAGGGTGGGGCCCGTGGAGTGAGGGCAATAAGCTCTGCCTCTTTCCCGGGTCCTTTTCCCCCAAAGATGGCCCAAGCGCCAAAGGACTGAACCCCCCCAGTCCCAAAACCGCTAGGTTTTTATGTTTGCTTTGTAAAAAAGTATTGGTTGCTCTTTGCTTTTAGTTTCCCGGGCCCCAGCCAGATACTATAAAACCTGTTGGGCATGTGAAAAAAAACCCGAATTGGTTTTAGTGGAAAGGTCCCCCAGAAACACATGCCTCGGGCCGCTGTGCCATTCCAAGGAGTGCAAAAATTTTCCTTGTTTGGGGTAGAACTCTTTCCTGGGTGGCCTGAAACCTTCCCAAAACAGAAAGCAAAAAGAAAATGCCCCAAAATTTATTAAAAGGTGTTGATTTGGGTTACCAGAAGCAATAGAGAGTGATAGAGGAACACACTTCACAGGAAAAGTCATGAAAGAAGAGATGCCTTAGGTATACAATGGGCCTTCCATGTTCTCTACCATCTTCAGAGGAAAGGAAAAATAGAACAGTTAAATGAAAGAAACACGGAAGCCTTGGTCAGAGTGTTTGCTGTTAGCTTTGTTTTCAGTCTGTTGTACACCTTAAGGAAAACTAAACTGTCCTCCTATGAGATCTTGGTTGGTACTCCCCCCAAGACAGGGCCATATTTCCCACAGGTTTTTTTCTCATACAGCATAGCAGTATGACAGGATATGTACAGACCCTGCAGAAACACCTTAAAGCAGTACATAAACAAGTTTTTGATTCCATTCCAGATCTGAGCAGTGACCTGAGTAGCCACAACCTTGAACTGGGTGATTGGGTGGTCCTTAAAAGACATGTAAGAAGGAGCCTTGAGCCTATCATTCAAATGGTCCCTTTCAAGTTCTGTTGACAACTGAGACTTTGATGAAACCAGAGGGAAAGAACAACTGGGTCCACACCAGCCACTACAAGAGAATCACTCCTTCCCATGATTAGAAAGACGAAAGATGCTGAACAAGTTCCTGAAACATCATTAACTATCATGATTATTGTTGAATATGTGCACACCCCAGCAAGTACTAGGACTTTACCTTATCTAGTAACTCTGTCAATGTGGGAGCAACTGTTACTATGTCTTACTACCCCCTAGAAACTACAGCCCAATTTCAAATCTGGACTAATGAGGGAAACATCACTGAAGTACTCTTACCCATACAGGATGGACACATTCAATGTTTTTTTATTTTAAACCCTCACAACACATACAGATGAGGGCCCGAGAGTGAATGGTTAATATAGGGGGGTTTGGGGAAAATTTAAGAGTACCAGTACCAATAGAAAGTTAAGAAAATATGAGCTCCTGATTGAAAGTGTCAATAGAAAGGCCTCCTTTTGTGTAATGTGGGAAATTTTTAAGTTGGGGGAAAAGCTACTTGTTTAGTAATAGATACTCATGGATTAAATGGAAGAGAGTAAAAAATTTCCTTTTAATAGATGTGATGAGTGTTCTGCATTTGGAAATGGACTTTTAGTAATCAGAAAAGGGTGATAACTTCGAATGAGTTTTTGGAATACAGTTAAGGATCTGGGGATAGTAAAAGGAGATGTGTTTTAATTAGAATTGCTCCTTTGTACATGATAGAAAACTGTTTCATAGGTCCACACATCTGAAAGATCTACTAAGTAAGAACATGATATAGTGCATATAATGGATTCTTTTTGGGGTTAAAAGGAACATGCCATATAGCAGGGGTCACCATTAACCTTCTTAGTCCCCCATAAGGATGTAGAAATAAACAAGATTCCCACCATACACTGAAAAAAAGGGCAGCAAAATAGCAAGCCCAGGAAAAGGGGAAATCTCCATTTAGTTTTCATGGTATAGTTTTCTTGATTTTTTTTACTGATCCATTAAGAAATTTTCAAATAAGGGCAAATTTAAAAATAGTGTTTTTTTCAAGTGATGAATGGTTGAGAAAGCAAAACCAAGTGAAGAAGGACTCATTATGGGGGTGATATGTTGTCATTTTTAAATTTAGCAATTGGTTTAGAGGCCTAAGTGGTGTCTGAGAGGGATATTACAGATGGTTATACAAGGGTATACTGCTCATAATAATGTGTGTGTATTAAATGTTCAGTGCCAGTTAGGAAACTAAAAAAGAAGATAGTTATATTCTTGTTAAGACTTGTGAAATAATAATCTCATCTCTTCAGGGCATAAGCAGCCTCATATGTTGATGACCTTAAATTGAGGTGATCTTTTTTCTGAGGAATCCAGCTGGGAAAGGTAGGGAAAAAAAAGCATGTTAACTAGGGGGAAGTCTGCAGTGGCAGGTATAGCTCATGGAATGTACTCAAAAAACCTAAAGCCAGATCGTATCCATACATATCTGCTCCAAGGGGGAGAATTTGTGAGGTCATATCTATAGTTTTATATTGATATATTTGTATATACCCTTTGTGTGCTTATTTCATCAACGTTTGAAACACTCATTCTTTGGAATGTTATAGACATCCCCCACCCAACTACCTCCAATAATTGGGAAAACATATTCCTGGAGGTATAGGCCCAATTGAATCAACAGGTTTTTCTTTGTTTTCAATAGACTCACAACTCTGTAAAGTGGGTCCATATATTAAATGTAAACTTTAAAACCAACATATAGGAAATTCGATTTTTTAAGTAAAGAACTGAATTTGGCCACGTGTAATTCTTGCAGAAGGAGGAACGTTTATAAAAAGTTAGGAAATACGGGGATGGGGGCAGACATCCTGTATATGCATGTAATTGCTGTGTGTGTCTCCAATGCTTGCATTGAATAAATCCTGGATATTTTTACCTTCAACTGATTTTTTTAATTTAAAAACCCGATCAACATCTGAAAAGCTTTAATAAGCTACGACAGACACCAATTAGATATTGTGGATATATGTTGTAGGTGTTATGAAGAGGATCTTCACAACATCTGCAAAGTTCTATGTATCCTCAGGTTGAATTGTTTGTTAACCCCTTAACGACCTTGGACGTATGCATACATCCTGACGATCGCGACATGGGACCAGCGTTTATTACCGCTGGCCACATGCCCGTAACACCCAACCACGGCCAGAGTGATCTCTTGGCCGTGGGTGATTACGCTTCATTACGCAACTGTCCATGTTGCGATAATGAAGCCTCGGCATGAGTGAGCCTCCCCTCAGCCTACTACCCCCCCCCCCTCCCCCAACTCTTCCTACCCCCCACCCCCCCGCTCCCGGCAGCTGCCGCACCACAGTGCGGCAGCGATCTGCCTGCAGATGCCCCCGGGAAAAATGAAAGATACTATCCCCGAGGTCGTCTGTGACGCACCATGCCCACAATACAAACGCAATCACCCCAAAAAGAAAAAAATAAATAAATACCCTTATTTAGTATCAAGCTGCGTGCGAACACCTGCCCTATAAATCTGTCATGTTAATTACCCCTACGGGAACGCGTAAAAAAATTTTAAAAAATCACATAATTAAGATTTTTGTTCATCCGCAGCTATTTTTACATAAATGGAATTCAAAGCGATCAAAACTCCTATTAAACGCCAAATGTTTTCAACAATTAAAAACGTCTGTTCATCCCGCAAAAAAAGTCCTTACAAAGCAAAATATACGGAAAAATAAAAAAGTTATGGCTCTCAGAAAATAGTGATACATAAATATATTCTTTTACACACTAAAAACACTTTTTTGGGGTTTTTAAAGTGCTTCAACATAAAAAAAACTATATACACAGGATATCACCGTAACTGTATCGACCCAAAGAGTAAAAGCTAACTTATCACGGAAACTGCACGGTGAAGCTCTGTAAAAAATAAAAAATAAAAAAACTACTAGATTGCAGTATTTTTCTCACCCTGCCTTCCAAAAAAAAGTTTTGGATTTTTAAACGCGATCAAAAAGCCTTGTTCCCCCACAAAATGATACTAATAAAAACGTCAACTCTTTCCCGCAAAAAAACAAGCCCCTACCACAGCATCCGTACACAGAAAAATTAAAAGTTATGGCTCTCAGAATATGGCGATGAAAAACGTGTTTTTCCGTTGAATAAAAGTGTTTTTTTAATTGTATAAAAAGCAGTAAAAATATACAAATTGGGATTGCTGTAATCGTATTGACCTGCTGCGTAAAGCTAGCATGTCAAATATACCGTACAGTGACTGCTCAAAAAACTAACAATAAAAAACACTACCAATTGCTGTATTTTTTGTTCAAAACATCTCACACAAACCCTTAATAAAAAGTGAACATGGCATCATATGCACCCCATAATGGGTCACCAATAAAAACATCAACTCATACCAGCAAAAACAAGCCCATCCACAGCTCTGCACACAGCAAAATAAAAAAAGTTATGAGTCAGAATAGGACAACATAAAAACCAATTTTTATAGACATTTTTTCTTTTGTGTAAAAGTAATAAAACAAAAAAATTTTAAAAAATCTATATCATTTAATTGTCCCGACCCCCATAAAAGTTACCCGTCTTTTACACTACGGGCGAATGCTTAAAATTTAAAACCCAAAAAAAATGACCAAACTGCTTTTTTTTCCCCCATTTACATGGCCCAAAAGTAAAAAAAACTATAAACACCTGTGCACCCAAAAAAAAAAAACCCCCTAATGGATTCCTGGGGGGTGTTGAATAAAAAGGGGGGACTTCGGGAAAGGTTTTTCACCTTTCTGCATTTTTGGGGCTTTGCAAATGCGACATGTCCCCCCCAAAATCTTGCCCAAAAAGCCAATAGCGCTCCCCCCCTTTTTACGCCCTGCCAGCCCCCAAACAGGGTTTACACCCACTTTAAAGTATTGCCAAACTTGGAGGAAATTGCGAACAAAGTTTTGGGGTTTTTTTTTTCCGGTTTCCTTTGTAAAATGAAAATTTTTAAGCTAAAATTGCGATTTTTGGGGAAAAAAAAATTTTTTTAAATTTAACATCCAAATGCAAAAAAAAATTTTTTGTAAATCACCTTGGGGGCTTATCAAACTTCTAAACACTGTTGTAAATCTTTAAGAGGTAAAAGTTTCTTAGATTTATTTATGGGACTAGCACCAGACCCCCCAAACCAGCGACGGGCTGGCCAAAAAAAATATATTTGCAAATTTTCTTAAAAAAGTGAAAATTTTCTTTTTCCAAATTTTTCATGAAATTTTGATATTTTTCACAAACAAACAAGGATTGTATGGATAAAAATTTCTTACTAACTTACAGCACAATGTGTCACGAGAAAGCAATCTCTGAATCACATGGATAGATAAAAGTGTCAAAAAGTTATTCTCACATAAAGTGACACATGTCAGATTTCAAAAATACGGCTGTGTCAGGAAGGCCAAAACTGTCTTGGTCCTTAAGGGGTTAAAGTGTTAAAATTAATAAAATTTAAAAACAATTAAAAAGCAGAATATTATATTTACAAAAAAGGTGCAAAGTTTAACGGATCATTTAATCCCCTTGGAGATACTGTATTTAGGGTCAAAATCCACTTTACCTCACGTTGTACCAAAATGGCCTTCCAATTCCCTCTCCGAGAATTGAATAATACCCTGTCAATACCACATAACCTCAATGTACTTGCATCACAATTATGGTATTTCTTGAAATGGCGAGGGATAGGGTGCAACATTGTAGAGTAAATCTCATTTTAAGCTGCAACAATGCCAAGGATATGTACACGGATTCTTCTGTGAAACTCTCTGGAAGTCATGCCAACATAAATTAGGACACACGGACAGATGGCAAAGTAGATTACTCCTTTGGTGGTACCGGTAATAGTATGAGTAATCTTGAAAGTCTTGTCATTTGATGAATTCCAAAAGGAATCAGCTGTATCTACATTTATACAAGCTTTATTATTACCACATGGCATCCTTAGTTGGGTGCATTTGAACCAAATGCTGTTTCTGGACGAGTACCCCTATAGTAATTTTTTACCAAGATGTTCTTGAGATTTTGTGATCTTTTATAGGTAATACTTTGATGATCCCACAAATAAAAATATCAGCGGTTTTCAATATGTCCCAATACTTCTCCAATGCCTTATACATCATATTGTGTTGGAAATTAAAGGGAGTTAAAAATCTCACCTTACCATCGATGGCCAATCGTTTTCTAGTTTTAAACAGATTTTCTCTTTTAGAATTTTTTGTTCTACAGTATGCACTGTTGATAGTGTGATTAGAGTAGCCTCTCTCCTCAAATCTCTGTTTCACTTCACCTGCTTGATTCTCAAAGAACCCCAGTATATTATTGCCATTGTACTTTTGTACGCTGTTATATTATTATATGATGTCATTATTTATAAGAGATACATAAATTGATATCTGTATTATTGCACTTTGTCATTACAAATTTGAATGTTGTCACATCATTACATGGTGCAATTATTTATAATGGATACATATATTTATATCTGCATTAATTGCACTTTGTTATTGTATACATAAGCATGGTTTCACTTTATGCATGCATGTATTTATTGTTCACTATATTTTTATGAATTGTTTTCTTCCATATTTATTATGTCTGTACTGTATAAATGTAGTCCAGTTGTATTTATTTATTTATTAATATTCTTGCGCAATAAATTATGCACTCAGCACTTTTTGTCTCACTAATCCAGTTTGCATGCTGCACAATTTAGCACTACACGTTTTCTCACATTTTTATTCCTCAGTTAGATTTATAATTTTTTTTTCTTCAGTTAGATGTTTTGATGTTTATAACACTTTAAACCATTTGGAATTCTCTGTCCCTCAATGCTCTGCCATTTTGTGTTTCTTATTCACAGCACTTGTCTATCTGCGCAATTTTGTTATCCTGTATACTCTTATTCAGACTAAATTTTTATTTGGGGATTGACTTGCTCGTGCACACGCAGTGATGCTCTGGGCTCTTCCGGGTTGGAGTGTCCCTTTCTGTTGGCGCGTTCATTTAATATGGTATGCGTTCTCTACTCTTATTGACATAATACTCATCTGTTTGGGGCTTCTTTATTGCCGATGTTTCATTTATATACTGGGCAGTGTGCATTTGATATTTACCCCCAGACGAAGCGAAAGACGAAACGCGTGTTGTCTGCAGGTCCCACCCTCCACTGATGTGACTGTTGCTATCTACCATCATTTTACTCTATTAGAGGTCAAGTATCCACCATTATTTATATATTTATGTATGTTGTCATTGTAGCAGGCTGCATAATCCTTTTTTGGGGGTCTAATATGTATAATTAGGGGAGGTGGGCCTGTTTGATACGACTTAGGCAGTACTGTTGCCACTTTTTATCTCTGTTTTTATAAATCTTGATTGATTGTTCTTTAATAAAGATCTGGTTTTGTATATATATTATTTGTGGTGGCTCTATGATTACAGGTGTTTATTAAAGAGGATCTTCTCAAACAGAACAGTTGCTATCCAGCATGTAGTAAAAAACAGGTAGTTTATTCAATATCATTCCTGGAACAGAGTATAAATAATATGCCACTGTTTACATTTACGCGTTTCATACCCATTTGGGTCCTTGCTCACAGCTGCCGGTTTTTACTACATGCTGGATATCAGGCGGTCTGTATGAGATTTTATGAGGCAGGGAACCGACGGTGATCCGTGCAAAGAAGAGTTACTACTAAGTTCCCAAGGAATTTTTTGACCATATATGGGTGAAGCTTTTTTTATATGTTAACCTCTTACCGACATTTGACGTATCCATACGTCATGGTCGGGAAGGGGTTCCCGCAATTTGACCAGGGAAAGTCACGGAGATTTTGAAAGCCACGACAAGCTCGCAAACCCGCACATGAACCAGCTGTAATTACCGCGACCTCAGCGCTGGCCACGGTGAAAACCTCTTAGCTGCCGCAATGTATCTAAGACAAAGCTAAGACAAAGGCAGAAGTAGGGAGCTCCTTCTACCTCCCGTCGGTGCAGCAACGGCACTATTGCGCTGCTGTCTCCTCTCTGGACACCCTGGGAGTGTAAGAAACACTTGCCGGACTGGCGAGTGACAGTCGCCATGGAGATCAGTACACATCAGCAATGCTGTGTACTGTTCTCTATTGTATCATGATTTTTTTTCATCCCGCACACATAAAATGAAAAAAAAGCGATCAAAAACTCTTTTTTTTAAACAGTTTTTATTAAATTTTTCCCAAAAGAATAACAAAAATAAAAGGGGGTAATAGCGGAAAAAAAGATCAATGACAGACTTTCAAAGTACGGACAAAGAGTTAAGCATTTTCAAAAGCTTTGCTTTTAAAAAATTTAAAGTCGAGAAACAAATGTTTAGACATATATAAATATGATCAATACAATGTCTCATGCCCAGTTTTTACACTAGCCTAACAAAATAGATTAAAACAATAATCATAGTAGAAACCATAAACCTTTAATGTGCAACAGGTGAGACACTTGAACTGTCCCATGAAAAAAACAATCCACTGCTGATAACAGTGGTGCATAGGGTCTAAAATAAAGCTCCCGGGTCTAGAAAATTGTAAGGGACCCCCTGCACCACTGCCCGGCCGCAAACTCCGTCCCCCCTCCCAGCGGAGCCCCGTCCCTCACGTCGGGTTTGGGGGCCGCCCGTTCGCAGCCCCTGCCAGCGTCCCTTCCCACCACGCCCTGCCGCGGCCTCACTCCCGCATTTGCTCCCCCCAGGGCGTGCCCGGCCCCGGCTCCTGAGATTTAAAGGGGGATGCACCGTTTAAATTTGGTTAGCCGGGGACTGCCTATTTTTAAATCCGGGCCCCTTCCGCCCCCTTCCGACCTTGGGGTATATTCCCTGGTGAAAGTGGCCAGAGCGTTCCTGCTTGCCTTTTTCCCTGTAAAACCCACTCCTTTCTTCGTTTCCGTCTACGAACCTTTCCGCCTGCCCCGACCACCCGCTTGTCTACCCCTACAACCAAGCCCCCTGTCCGACCCCTCCGCCACACCACGACCGCCTGCGTTTCCTTACCTTTTACCCCGGCCGCCACTGCAGCAACCCCGCCATGGAAATGACCGGGGACTCCCCTTTCAGCAATCCATCCCCTTTGCGGCGGGGTCTGGGAATACCGGGACCCCTTAGACTCCACCCCTGGTGTGGGCTTTCGCCCTCGCCTGCGGGGGTCCATGGATCCCCCCAGACCGAACACAAACCCAGTTCACCACCAAGAAGAAAAAAGAAGCTTTTCCCGGTGACTAAAGTTCAAAAATCCTCAATGTGTCTGCTAGATCATTTTCCATGTACCATTTGGTATACCAGAAAGGGGTTACAAATTGGACAATTTCTTCCTTGTTCAAGAACTTTTCCAAGAAAGTTTTGGAGGTTCTAGTTCTGCCTCTAACTTCTCCATAAGTAAGTAACTTTTTACCTGTACCCATACTTCCTGCAAAGAGGGTAGATCCTCATCCAGCCACTTATTCAGAAGGCATTGTTTCACCGCTAATAAAATGATATATAACAGGGAGTGGTGTCTGGAAATAACCGAGAGGTTGTGGAATAAAAGTGGTCCATGAGAGAGGGGAAGTTCAACGTCTCATTTTGCCTTAAAGACTAACAACAAGTGCTTCCAATGGAATTGGGTTTTGTCGCATCCCCAAATTCCATGAACCATATCCATCTTGGGGCGCTGGCATTTTGGGCAAGAGAGGTTCCGACGTGGCGCCAAAGAGTGTGGAGGAATATTAAACCCGTAAATCGCATGATGAAGAAAACGGAAATGTATTTCTCGCTAAGCACTGTTTTACAAACCTTATTCCAGCCGTCCAATGCTATTTGCGGGATCTCCAGACCCCCGAATATTTTATCCCATTAAGAAAAGAGCTTTTCATCCCAGTTGCAGATGTCTGGAGTCCTTAATTTTGCATAAATTGATGATAAAGTGTGTCTGCTGGATACAGGGTCAATAATCTTATCGAAAGCATTGGAGCGGAATTCCCAGTCTAAATTTAATATCATACCCTTCAGAAAACTTAAAGGGGTTTTGCCACCATGTAATGTTGACGTGGGAACCTCCAAAATGGGTATTTAATCACTTCTCTAAATATATTTAATTAAAAAAAGTGAACCCTTGAGACTACAGCTTTGCTCACCCCCTTTGTTTCCGAAAGCTTCCACAGAACGCAAGGGGAGCTGACAGGCCCGCTTGGGGAAAAACACTTCTTATCTGAGACAGGAAAAAATGAATGATTTTTAAGGCCCCCAGGTGAAAGTGCAGTCTAGAGGCTGTGCTTGTGTTTGGAACCACTGTTGACTTTTAAATTTTATTTCTTTTTTGAAACCTCCCTTATTCCTCACTCCTTGCTCCCCCTCGCTCTCTCCCCCGCATTCAGACTCAGCTGATTTGTTTTATTCTCTCCCATAGATAAGAGTAAGTATCTGGCTCCTGGAAAATCCCTTTAAACTTTTTGAGGGAAAAGGGGAAAAAATGGGGTCGTTTTGAAAGCCTTTTTGGAAAGTCAGAAAAGGACATAAACTTTTTATGGTAGCTATCATATATGTGTTTTACTGCATAAATGCCTATCACTCTCAACTCCAGAAGAAGTTTGTTACCTCGACTAAGTATAAATTCAGGGTGCCCAACAAGAGGCATATGTTTGCTTAGCATACGGGTAGCCTGAAAAGTTTGCGGCACGCCTTCCAAGTAGCAATAGTGTCCCCCCTCTCAAATTTTTTGTGTTTTGGGGGAAACTGCATGTTGAGTATGCAAAAGGGCAGTAAAGTCCCGGGGAGCCGCCAAGAGAGCTTCTAGGTCCTTAGTGGAGAGATATGAAGTGTGTTTTATCCAGTCCAGACAATGACACATAATGCACGCCAGATTATACCTTCTGATGTCTGGTAAATTTAAAACTCTGTAAAGTTTTGGGATCATCAATTTAGACATAGCTATCCTAGGTTTTCTGGACACCCATATAAATCTAATAAATCCAGAAAGTATAATCTTGACATCACTGTGGCACAAAAGTAACGGGATGGTCTGGAGGGGATATAGAAGTTTTGGGGAAAGGGTTTTCCATTTTGACCGTAGAGCGAGAAATAATGATAGGGAAGTTTAGACCTTTTTGCCCGCTCTCTGATTTTTTTTGAAATGATGGGGGGAATTTGGGCCCATATAAGAGTAGGGGTTTGCTTATGAGGATACCCAAGTATTTGATATGCGCCTTAGCTATCAGTACTGGGGTCTCCAGGCGGATAAGGGAAAGTGGGGGTGCCCCTGAGAATTAACCAAAAGTTCAGGCTTGTTCTTGATTATTTTAAACCCAGAGCAAGCTCTGAAGGTACGTAATTATCGAAATAGGTTGGGAAGTTCTCTGTTCCATTTCGCTATAAAAAAAATTATGTTGTCCGCAAAAAAGTGCCATACCCTATCCAGCCACCATATCACACGTCGAAAGTATGTTTTCCAAAATAAAAAGCACCTTTTAAATTTTTGTTAACGCCCTTGCCAAACAATTTGGGGGGTCCCCAAGAATTTAGGCAGAAGAGATGCTAGCCTGATCGCTAGAATTTTCGTTAAGAGTTAAGACCCTTTATAAAAGGGGATGGACATTGTGCCAAAAGAGGGGGGATCCCTCCCAGGTTTGGGAAAGAATTTTAAATGTACCTGATTCAGGGTCCTTGAAGCGGCCCCGTAAAAAAGCATTATATAAATTAGTCAGGGTAGGCACTAGCTGGGATTTTAAGATCTCAAAAAATTCTCCCGTATAACTTATTATTCTTGAGTTTCAAGGTTGCAAATTCGATTTCAGAGTGGGAAAGGGGTCCCCAAACCCTCAAATCATCCTCTGAGAAGGGGGAAAGTTTAACCTTTTGGAGCCAAACGTCGGAGGCACGATCATCCAAATGCTCTTCTGAGTAAAGGTGATGACAGTAAGACCTGAGCACTTCCGTAACCTCGAGATTCTTGGTCCGCATGTTTTTGGCCAAAAAATGCTCAAGTAACCCCCGGCTTACAACGGGATCTCAGTTGGGTGGTCCTACTCTAAATACTCTCCCCGGGGTCAACTTCAACCTCTCACTGTGCCAAACGCCTAAATGCAGAGAAAAAATAAAAAAAGCCCCAAACCTTTCAAAGCCTAGGGGCATCGACATAAAACCTGCGGAGGTGGGGGGGTGCAGGAAACCAAAAATGGAGGCTTACCCTCCTTATATAGTTTTAAAAAAAATATGGCCAAACACAACGATAGTTTTGCCAAAAAAAAAAAAAAATTTTCCCCCCCGGGGGGGCCACCCTTGGGACTTTCTTGGGAAAAAAAGTCCCCCCGGGGGGAAAAAAAAATTTTTTTCCGTGTTTTTGGGGGCGCTTAGTTTTTGGGGCCTTTTTTTTTTAAATTAATTTGGAAGGGGGGTGTTACCCGGGGGGGGAATGGAACCCCGGGGGCCGTTTAAGCCGGGGGGGCTTCAATTTTTTTAAAAAAACGCGGCCAAGGGTTTTGGGGTTTTAATTTGAAAAGCTAAAATTTTTTTTGGAGTTTCCAGGGTTTTTTTGCCCTTTTTAATTTCCCCTTTGTAAACCCCACGGGTTTTAAAAAAGGTAGGGTGGGGTTTTTTTTCCTTTTTAAAAATTTAAAAATTACCAGGAATTGCGAATTAAAAGTTGGCTTTCCCCTTTTTTGGGGCCCCCTCCCTTTTTCCCCAGGGTCAAGGTTCTTTGGCGGGCCCCAGACTTAGAGGGGAAAAAAATTTAAAAAAGAAAAGTTCCAAAGCCACTGGGGCAAATTTTTTGAACCTTTTTTAAAGAGGGCCCCCCCGGGGAAAAATTTGGGCCGAAAAAAGAAGGGTTTTTATGGGGAAAAAGGGTTGAAAACCCAAAAGGGTGTGGAACCCCTTTTTAGGAAAGGGGAATCTCCAAAGAACACACCTCAAGCTCACAAGGGTTTAAACCGGGGGGCCAAGTGGAGCCCCCAAGGCCCCCCCCTCCGGGAAGGGAAATTTAAAAGTTTTTATCCCCCCAATTTTGGGGGGTTTTAAAAAGGGAAAATTTTTGGGGGGGAAATTTCCGGGTTTTAAACCAAAAAGACCCCGGGTTTTCCCACATTTCCCGGCCCTTTTTTCCTGCCCCTGGGGGAACCAAGGTTTCCCCCCACTATGAATCGCAAACCCCGCGGGCTCCAAATTTTTTAAATTAAAATTTTAAAATTTTTTTAAAAAAGGCCAAAAAATTCCAGATTTAAAAGGGGTTTTAAAAAAACAAAAAAAAAACATTACACAGTGAAAGCTACTTACAGATGTAGAGACACAAGGTGTGAGGGCCCTGCTCGCAAGAGATTACAATCTATGAGGGTGCCTGGGGGAGACAAAGGGGGAGAAGTGCTAAATTTACAATGGCCTAGACTTGTTTCATAAATATAGGGTGGTTTACATAAAAACTGGGTGAATCTGCCACCCTGACAGTACATCTATATACAGATAAGTGCCTGTTAGTGCCCTAGTGTGGGGAGTGACAGAATCGTGTGTGATAGAAGGTGTGGGTTAGCAATCAGGGATCTTGGTAGGCCTACCTAAGAAGATGTATTTTCAGGACACTCTTAAAACTGTGAAGGCTATGATTGTGCTTGATGGTACGTGGTAAGATGTTCCAGAGAACGGGTGCAGCACGTGCGAAATCTTGAAGACGGGCATGGGAGGTTCGGATGATTTAAAAAATGCCGGTCCTCCTGAATTCGGATCATAAATGTAATGGAAGGAAAACATCTCATCTTGTATCTTAGTTTGCACTAAAACCCATCAACCCTCCATGTCATGTTGCTGATGTATGCCTTGTCCCAAAAAATTGTTGCTTAATTAGGGTTAATACTTCAGCCTTATTGCCCACTGCAGGGGATCCAAACACCTGCCCTACCCACAATCTCTGTACCCTTTTAAAAACCTCTTCCTGTATATGTGTCTTCTGCAGGAAAGCCACATCCATTTTGAGACATCATACGCTTACCTGGAGAGCGTAGACCCTTAGGGCGCGTTCACACTGCACAGGACAAATACCGGCCGGTTTGGCGGCCGGTATTTGTCCTGTTTTGCGGCCGTCCCCACGGCCGCAGGGGGGGACAGCTTTTCTCCGTGATGAGCAGAGAACAGCCCTCCCCCCCCTCCCATTGAGGTGTTCATATTCTGAATATGCTCAATGTTTTTTGAGCGGCCCGCGGAAAAACTGCCCGACGGAAAACCCGTGCAATGGGGACTGCTGCACGGGTTTTCCATAGAGCACAATTGTGCTCATTTTCGGCCGGTTTTTCAGGCGGTCTGAAAAACCGCAAACCGGCTGAAAAACCGGCCGAAAACCCGTGCCGTGGGGACATGCCCTTAACGTTCCATGTTGTGATTCTCATAAAAAAAACAAATCAAAAGTGAGACCAAGTGACACCTAATGGTTGAAATAAAAAATTTAACAAAAACATTTTCAAACATGGCTTCTTGGCCGAACTTGCGCCCTATTCGAGATTGAAAGGGAAGAAGCCAAAGAAGCCTTTGCAATATGAGACAAAAAAATCAACAAGGTTCCAACTACAGGCGAGCATTATGCTATAACACCTACGTTAAGAGATTGTACATGTGCAGAATCCACCCATCCCAGGGGGACAGTCCCTGTCAGACCCCCATACCCCACAAAGAAGGGCGCAGAGGAATCCAAGGGGGCCCCGCTGCCGAGCGGCGCCGCGTCCTGCATGTCGTGTCGCGGGCGCGCTCATCTCCCTGCCGGTGCCGAGTCCCACTTACCCCGCCCCTCAGCGCGTGCGGTCCCGCCCCCTGGGGCGCACGCATCGGCAGTGTTAAATTTAAAGGGCCAGTGCACCGGTAATTGGCTATAGCCGGTCGCTGCCCCTATTTAAGCCTGCCTCTTCCCAGTAACCTCACCGGATCTTTAGTGCCCTTTGCCTATAGAGAAAGCGTTCCTGTAGCCTTGTTCTGATTAGCCGTGCACCGTACCGTTTGCCTCCGTCCTTTGACCACGAATCTTGCCGCCTGCCCTGACCTTCCTGCCTGTCCACGACCACGAACCATTGCCGCCTGTCCTGACCTTCTGCCTGTCCCTGACTACGAGCCTGCCTTCTGATTTTGTACCACTCTACACCTCGGCTGCCTCCGCAAGCAAGTCACGTCATGAGTAGCGACCTGGTAGACTCCCGCCGCAGCAAGTCCATCCCTCTTTGCGGCAGGCTCTGGTGAAAATCGGGACCTACTTAGATTCCGCTCCCTGGCGTGGCTTACGCCATCGCTTGCGGTGGTCCAGAGGATCCACTACCTCCAACTGTGACAGTAAGATCCGGCCATGGGTCCCGCCAAGGTGCCTCTACCGAGCGTCTCTAACATCACTATCGTGGCCCAGCAATCGAAGCAGATAGCGCAGCAAGCGCAGCAGCTTAGCCAGCTGTCTACTATGATGCAGCACTCAGCAGCAGCAGTCGGCTGCGGTGGCCCCTCCCGTGGCAGCCACTCCGGGAGTTGTCTGTCTGTCCTAAACTCCGGTTGTCCATGCCGTCAAAGTTTGATGGGACCCAAAGGCCTGCAGGGGCTTCATCACCCAGTGCTCCCTCCACGTGGAACTTATGGCTGGTCAGTTCCCGTCTGAAAGGTCCAAGGTGGCCTTCGTGGTCAGTCTCCTCTCCGGAAAAGCCCAGGCCTGGGCGACTCCTCTCTGGGACCGAGGCGATCCGGTCACAGCTGATCTTGTGACATTCCTACAGGATTTCCACAGTGTCTTCGAAGAGCCTGACCGCGCTTCGTCTGCCAAGACCGCCCTACTGAACCTGCAGCAAGGGAACTCCTCCATAGGTGACTACTCCATGCAATTCCACACACTAGCATCGGAGTTGGCTTGGAACGATGTAGCATTGTGCGCTACGTTCAAGAAGGGCCTCTCCAGCCAGATTAAGGATGCCCTCTCCACCTGGGACCCGCGTCTTCGTTAAGTGAGCTCATCCATCTGGCAACCCGGATTGATATCCGTTTCGCGGAGAGACATGAGGAGCTCCGCCAAGAGCATGAACTGGTCCGAACACGTCGTCTACCTTGTCTTGCGCCGGTGTTTCTACGGCCTCCACTGCCTTCTTCCCAGCCAGCTGTGGAAGAAGCCATGCAAGTGGCTAGAGCCCACCTGACTCCGCAGGAACTTAACCGATGACGTAAGGAGAACCTATGTCTCTACTGCGGCAGCCCGAACATTTCCTCAATGGTTGTCCACTCCGTCCGCAATGTCCTGGAAACGAGCGCACCTAGGCTTCGTGGGAGAGGCATCCCTAGGTGTGAGCAACCCCTCTCCTCCTCCTGTCCCACTTAACCAGGATCCACTACCTTCAACCGTGACACACCCTTCTACACCCTCCACCGGACCCAAGGATTTAAGGACCGAGAGGAGACACCCCGTCAGAGGATGCCAGGGGGGCCCAAGATGGCACCCACCCACCCCCACCCCACTGCGACTGGTGCCCTGGACTAAAAAGGAATTTACAAAATTTAGCAACTAAAAAAGCAAATTAGTTTCAGAGAAGTCCGCTATATAGAACACCTAGTTATGAATCTCCCACTCAAGTTCCAATTTTGAATTTTGTTCTTTGGGGCTCATGCGACCCTGGGGATGTTGACTCAGATCATCAGGAGCCCCAGCAACCAGCGAGGATGGCCATGACTCATTATTATGGAACTCCCGTAAGATGGCCGGGTACATCAGAGCGAATTTTATTTGTTTCCAAAAAAAGTTCTGAGCAGAGGGTGGAGAAAGCCCTGTGTTTTTTAACTACCTCAGCAGAGAAGTCCTCAAAAAAAAGAACCTTCAGTCCCTAAAAGATGAGCGCCGATTTAAGTTTTTTAAAGGCTCTTAGAATTGCCACTTTATCACTTGCGGTGGTTCAGAGGATCCACATCTTACCCAACAATTAGATCCGACCATGCTCTTTGCTGATTGAGTATGATGGAAACTCTAAGGCCTGTAGGGGTTTCCTTACGCAGTGCACCACGTACATTGAACTTATGGCTAACTAGTTTCCCACAAAATGCTCTAAGGTGGCATTCATGGTAAGTCTTCTCACCAGGGAAACTCTGGCATGGGCTTCTCCCATTTGGGACAGGGACGATCCTGTTACTGCTAATCTCCACGTATTCCTGGAAGATTTCCACAGCGTTTTTGAGGAACCTGCTTGTGTGTCTTCTGCTGTGGCTGCTCTGCTAGACCTATGCCAAGGGGATTCCACAGTCGGGCAATATGCCATAGAGTTTGGTACTCTTGCATCAGAATTATCGTGGAATAACACGGCCCTTGTCGCTACCAGTGTTTCATCTGTCACAGCAAGAACAGTCCTGTCGACGACAGCAGGATCATTGTCTCTACTGTGATAGTCCTGAACACTTCCGTATGGACTGTCCATTGTGTCCAGGAAACTCCCGCACCTAGGCATCGCGGGAGAGACATCACTAGGTGTGAAAACTATCTCTCCACGTCTGACCATGCTGGTCCAACTTGGCACCTCGTCTGGTGTCATGTTCCAAGCCTTCACCTTCCTGGATTCTGAATCAGCCGAGAATTTCATTGACAGCTTCTAAGTATCGTCTCGCGGTGGCCCCTTCCTGTCAAGCCTCTGGCCATCTCTCCAAATAACGGTGAATGCCTGAGTGACTCCATTCAGTTCTGTACTGAACCTCTGAATCTCCAAGTGGGAGCGTTGCACAAGAAAAAAATTGTGTTCCACGTGGTACCCCGTTCCTCTTCTGCAGTCCTTCTGGGACTTCCGTGGCTACAGCATCCCGTTCCAGTGCTCAATTGGCAAACGGGCAAAAATAAAAATGTTGGGAAAAAAGAAATGCCACTTTCACTGCCAGTGGGTTTTCCTTTTTGTGCACAAATTCTCCACTGACATCTTCCACTTGCCTACCGGGTCTGCCCTCACCTTACCCCGAAGTCGCTTTTCGTCTTCTGTGAGGGAAAAATTCAAAGACTTTTCCCCCCCCCCTCGGGGCCTAGGGTTGTCCATTGATTTCCTACCTGGAATCACCCCTCCTCAGGGCAGGGTTTACCCTTTTCTGGGGCCCGAGAACAGGGGCCCGGCGGCCTGTATAAAGGGAAAATTTCAGAAAGGATTTATCCCCCAAGTCCTCTTCTCCAGTTTTGGGGCCCGGGTTTTCTTTGGGGAAAAAAATGATGGGTTTTTTTTGCCCCTTTCATGCTATTTGGGGTCCCCAAAAGTTTTCCCTTAAAACCGATATTTCCCTTGCCATATATCTCTTTTTTTCCCCTCTGCGCAAAACTTCCCCAAAATCCACCCTTTTGGAAAGCCTAAAAACTTGATTCGTATTTGTGAAGCTGATAAATGGAAGACTGGCCCGTGAAGGGGAAATTTTAATACCTGGTAATGCCTTTCCCGCCCTGTAAAAACCGAAAATGTCTTTCAAGAATTTGTTTAAAGAGATCTTTAGAGGCCTCCTGTTTTCGTGTTTGTTTTGTAAACCCTTTATTTACAACTTGGGTTTAACCCCCCGCCTAAACCCTTTGGGTCATGGTGCCCACTTGCGCCAATCAACTCTATGCCAAACTCGAAAAATACATCTTCAAACAGACCCCCCCCACCCCTTTTTGTGGTTTTCAGTCCCCTCCCACAAAAGGGCTTCAGATGAAAACCTGCCAAATTTTTTTCCATCCTGCAAAGGCCCCCGGACCATCCGGGTTTTCAGGCATACAGTGCTTTTATTGGGTTCACCAAAAATTTCCCGGGCCCGGTTTTTTTCCGCACTCCCCCTATGGTGGGGGCCCAGTGGAAATTACCAAGAAGAACGGAAAAACCCAAATTCTAGCGAAGAAGGCATTTCCCCCGTTTGAAATTGGCCTTTTTCCCCCCCCACCCAAACCCCATCTAGGGCCCGACCCTGAGAAAGGGGCCCTTTTTCCTTGAAGTGGATTCCTTTTCTGTGGGACAGGTTTCAGTCCCCCACACAGAAACCCCCCCAAAAACAAAACGATCCCGGCGTTTTTTTTTTTTTCAAAGGGGCTTTTTCCCCTCCAAAAAAAAACATACCAAAAGCGGTTTTTAAAAGGGGCCTTAAATTGGTTTTTTAAAAAAATGGGCCAATTTTCCCCTTTAAGGAGCTTGTCACCTGGTGCACATATTCACCTACCACAAAAACCTACTGTAACTTCAGACGGCACAGCGCTTAAATCCCCGGCAAGCTAGGTGGTCCCTCTTTTTCTCCAGATTTTAATTTCCCGAAAACACTTCCTCTGGGGAACAAAAAATCAAGGTTGAGCGGGTTTTCCCATGTCTCCAATATCGCTGGCCTAGAATCTGTACCCCGATCTATCATTTTTTTCTGAACGTCTGATTTTCCCGGGACGCCCCTTGACCACCAAAAGTGGGTTTCCCCCGGGGAAAAAATTTCATACCTCCTGCTTTAAGGAAAGGAGTCCCCGAAAATGGGGTCCCTGCTCTTTTTTTTGCCCTGGCATCCCCGGGATTCGGAAATCCTACTTTCTCATCTTCGTCATTACTAAATTGGGCCCAAACTGGGTCCCTTATGTCAAGGGGCTTTGTTCCTTCTTGTGGTGTGGTTTGGGAACTAAGTGTCAGGCTGCAGGCCCGTATTTGGGCCCTGTCACAAACCTGCTGCCTTTTTTAAACCCCCTTTCCCCATTCTGGAGTTCCAAAAACCCCTTTTAGGATACTTCAATTTCCACCCCAATACCACCTTCCTTGAACAACAACATCATTTGGTGGTTACCCGATCGTTTTATTCCTCACGTTTTGCCCCTTTTTGTCCCCCCCCGGCCCCCCCCCCCCCCCCTTCCTCAAAATTTTCCAGCCACTTCTTCCAAACATATTTCCGCTGCATGGCCTTTCCCCGGCCCAAATTTCTCGGGCCTGGGCCTTTAGGTCAAGTTAGACTCCTCTCTCTTTATACCCCCAAAAAACAGCCCAAGTAAAAGGGTATGTCCAAATTCTGGTAAAACAAGTTCAGCATGGGCCCCGAGACTGGTCCCAAACCTTCTAACCCCGGGCAGAGTTTTCATATAAAACCCCTTCGCTGGAAACCCCCACCCCAAAAATTTTGTGGATGGTCAAACCCCCCTCGTTCCCCCCTCCCCATTTGCAGTCCCCCCTGATGTTCCTGCGGGGGAAGCCCCAAAACCAGACCCTTAGACAATTTTGGGAAGAGACCAGAGAACCTTACAAAAGAGCATCCTCCCCGATGAAGTTTCAAGAAACAAAAGAGAAACCTCCTCCCTCTTCACCCTTTGGGGAATAGGGTGTAGCTTTCCACCAAGTACATATGCCTGAAGATCTCCAGATACAAGTTGGGTCCTCAGTTCCTGGGTCCATTCAAGGTCTTCAAATGGATCAACCCAGTAGCTTACAAGCTCATTGCCCCGATCTGTCCATAGACTACAATGGGACAAATAGCCCCGCGGCTCTGATTGGCCGGAAATAAGCCAAGCCCCCCTAGATCAACCAATCAGCACTTTTCTGCCTTTTTACTGTATTTTAAACTGTCCCGCCTTTTCATTTGTTTGGGTCCAATACTACTCCATAGCTTATAAATGGTCACTGTCGCTCGTATTCTGATTGGCTGGTTTCTGCCGACCAATGAGAAGTGCTTACAGAATTTGAATTACTGTATTTCCCGGCAATTTCCAAGATCCTAATTCCTGATGTTGTGCCATTCTTGATTTTTGGAAAGTGATTTTATTTATGGTTTTTTTTAGAAGGTTTGAGCTCTTTTTCTGAGAATGTTTTACACCTAATAAAAACGATTTTTGGAATCATACTCTATGCCTCACGGAGCTGAGAGCTGAGATGTATTTCTTTTGAGATCTTCGATATGTTTCCTCTCATGTTACGTTTTCGCTTCACTTCGCCTCCTCCGGCTCATTTAGACCAGAATCAACTAGGTCTGCCTGTCGGAGCTGCCGAGCGCTGCAATGCGCCTCACTTTGCCGACCCACGATCATGCATGCTTTGGGATATTCGAATGTGCCGCGCTCCCGCCCCAGAACGCCCACTACGCGCCCCTTTCCCACGCCCCTGCATGTCAGGCGCATCCGAAAGTGGCGAAGGCTGCCCCTAACAGCGCATCCCCTGCGTCCGACAGGGGATTCGGATCGGTGAGGCGCCGTTTTCGCCAGAACTCCCGATCATTCATGTCGCCCATAATTATTAAACTTTGGCTACAGATCTAACTTTTGGTCATTGTTTGAGGTGGAGGGTCTAACTTCTTTATTATCTGATGGTTAAATGGCCTACTTATAGTATAACAAGATCCTCTTTATAAATGTCAATCCAATGTATACTGTAAAAGCTCACTTATTGTTCATACAGTATTTTATTTTTATTTTTGTACTTCATGTCTTGTAAATCTATTTTGTTATGGTTGAAAAATAATGGTCAAGGTCTTCTTAATCATTTTCTCACACATTTTAGTTTTAGCCACTCACTGTGATATAGACACATTCAAAGGGGTACAGGGCTAAATATACCGTGTGAATAGAGGTATTTATTTAACAAGCCCCAACCAGCTGTGTGCAAAGTACTTGATTTCCTACAATCTGATTTTAGACTTTCACATCCCGGAAATGTAAAATGCATCACATTGATGACCTATTCTAAAGATGTAAGACAGTCAGAAATGTTGTTCAACCTGTATATTTTGCTTCTTTTCCTTACTTCAGCATCATTTCTGTAACTGTTCTTTCTCTACAACTGTGCGGAATGAGTGGATATGATACAAGAGCTGTGCAGTGTGCTTTAACTAAAGAGATGTCTCCCCTCTTAGAGCATGAGTTTCAGACATACAGTTTGAGACATAGTAGGTAAAGGAATTTTTTGGTGACTGATGAAGTTTGTAAACATGTTGAAGGCATGAAAGGGAACATGCCACTTTTCTTGTATGTTTGTGTATGTTCCCTTCTTCTTCTCCTCTAAGGTGTAAGCGGTGTCTGACCGGCATCATATTCTGGGCAGACACCACTTACACATAGCGCCTCTGCGCTCTTCTCCTTACCCTTAGGGGATGTTCACACGGAGTCTTGCGTTTAGAACAGGCATCCTCAAACTGCGGCTCTCCAGCTGTTGGGAAACTACAACTCCCATCATGCATTTATATAATCTATAACAGTGGGAATGATGGGAGTTGTAGTTTCCCAACAGCTGGAGGGCCTCAGTTTGAGGATGCCTGGTTTAGAAGAACGCGCCGATCCGCCCCATTCACTTTCATTACCACTGCTGCGGATACGCCGGGAAGAAGTGACGTCATTTCTTTCTGTTGGCGTTCAATACGCGGCAGGGAAGCCGGCAAGTAATCATAACTCTATGAGAGCTATGATTACCATAATTACAGGACATATTTCAGGGCACACTGCAGCGCAATTACGCCCCGAAAACCGTCCTAAAAGACGCTGTGTGAACATAGCCTTACCGGCCGTCTCGTAAGCTTACCTCACTCTGATTCTTATCTAACCCAGGTTGCAGATGTCACTTGATAAAGGCAATAGCCGAAACATTGTGATGAAAGTCTGAGCGCCACCAACTGCACTATCTACCTATCGTGAAGAGATGAATAGATTTAAAAAACTGTGTTACCTACCATAAATAATACTTATATATGGAGGTTTTGTATTATGACTTTCTATCACGTTTGGAAATAAATCACACGCATACCTTATTTTCAGTGCTGTGTTTGACCTATTTACAGACCTTATGGTCTTTTCCACTAAAGCACCCACTACCCATATAGGTATGCGTGATCATTCTACTGCCCCTCTTCACTGCCCGAGACCACAAGGAATGCTTAGGCTTCACACTTCTACTGCCATGATGGCACTGAACATTAATATTTGATGTGATTATCCATTGACCAGGCCCCCGAAAATCTCAGAATGGGGAGTCAGTTGCATATGCGCACTCCATACTGCTCTATGGGAGTTTAGAGTACAGGCCAACACACCGCTCACTTGTACTCCAAACTCTCAGAGAACAGACTAAAGAGTAGTGCGCAAGTGTGACTGTTCTAAACAAGAGACTTTCAGGAGCCCATTTCGGAGATGGATGCGGGTCCCAGAGGTGGCCTGTCGCATTTTGATGGCATATCCCACGGGTGTCAAACACAAGGCCCGCGGGCCGAATGCGGCCCGCCACCTTGTGTTTTCCGGCCCGGCACATTTTTCTGAGCCAAGCAGAAATGACTGCTGCAGCAACACTTAGTGGCTGCTGCTATCGCCAGCCCACATTCGGCCCTACTCTTTTGCATGGCGCCGTCTTCTGTGGAGCATGAAGGCGCGCAACATACCTCCCGAGAGCCTCATCACATCCCTGCCTGAGTGCTGACACCATCACTGTGACCGGGACCTCAAGCTTCCTCAGTCCCGATGCCGGACCCAGAACACAAACACAATCAGGCCAGAACGTGAGCCAGGCCAGAGGTTGGTCCCCCTGCTGTGTGATATAAGGTATAGTGGCAGAATGGCAGTGCAGTCTCTCACTCATACTAGCTGCCAACTGCCAAGCAGTGTGCCTGACCAGGGCCGTATTTGCCACTAGGCACCCGTGGGCGGGTGCCTAGGGCGGCACCTTTCAGGAGTTTTTTTCTTTTCTTTTTTCTTACTTTTTTTTTTTTCCATCTGACCCGGAGCCGCCCCCCACCCCCCCCCCCCCCCGAGCGGCCCCCGGGGCGGAGGGGGGGGGTTGGGGGTCAGCGGGTCCGGGTCTTCTGCCCTTACATTGTGGGGAGCGGCTACTGAGAGAGGAGCGGACAGCGCAGCTCCCCCCCTCCTCTCTCTGCCCAGCACACAAAGAAGCGCCAGGAAAGAAAGCAGCGTTTCCCGCCCAATCCCCCC
>JAODAL010031778.1:0-47951 GCA_025379985.1 Phyllomedusa bahiana
ATTTTTTTAGACCGATGTAGCATTGTAGTGACCTCTCCTATCAGGGACGGGCTGGTATTCTGTAGAATTCCAGTGGGCCAGGTCTGTCATTGGGCTGTCTGTTGAGGGAATGGTCTCCTGACACTCACTCATGGCAAATAGACCATTGGCCGTGGCTGTTTTTCATTTTTCCAAGGGGCATTCAAAAAGAGAGCGCGGCGTGGGAGCAGGCAGGGTGAGGGCGGTGATATGGCTGGTCTGAATGCTGTGAAGCTTGATGTCTGTGCTCCAGCATTAAAGAAATGGTATCCCATTGAATGGATATATCCAAAATACTTATAAAAAATGAACAGTGTTTTTACAACACTTCTACCTACATAGCTTGGCTGATGTAACTTACATCACTTGTTGCCAAATTTTGTGATATCTATGCTTTTTTTTTCTTTTCTGGGAAAATGACCCGTGCATGGGAAAAAGGCCCCCCAAATTACTAAGGGCATGTCCCCACTGCACGATTTTCGGCTGGGGTTTTTAGCCGGGTTTTTCGGGTTTTTAGACCCCCTAAAAACCGGCCAAAATGGCACAAACGTGCTCATGGAAAACCCTGCAGAAATCCCCCCTGCATGGGTCTCCGTCGGGCGGTTTTGCCGCCGGGTCCGGCGGGAAAAACATTGAGCAAAGCACAAAACTTTCCGTCCGGTTTCCGACGGAATTTTGGCTTCCAATGGGAGGGGAGAGGGGTCTTTTCCCCCTCTCACGGAGAAAAGCCCTCCCCCCCGCGGCCATGGGGGACGGGCACAAAACAGGGGCAAATTTGGGCCGGAAACCGGCCGGATTTGTCCTATGCCGTGGGGATGCGCCCTAACTGCCACAGGAGTGGCTATGAGAGCTATGATTACCATAATTACAGGATGTATTTCGGGGTGCATTGCAGCTCATTTCCCCTAAATAAGTCCTGTAAAACACTGTATGAACATAGCCTTAAGGTATTCACATGGCGTTATTGCAAGCCATACTTTGGGGCTCAATTGCATTGTGATGCGCCCGAAGTACGACCCGCAATTATGGTAATTTCAAAGCAGTCCGAATGCATGATTTTTTCTGGACCCCCCCGTTACTCGTGCACGGGAAAAAAAGGGCAGTTTTTTTCTTTTAGGGGTTAGGGCCCCTGGGGGAAAAGGAGGGAATAGACGCAAGGCCTGGAGAGCTGCCTATTTACTCTGGGAGCACGTATATGTGACTAGCTACTACAGGGGGGCATGCATTTAGTGACTGGCTACTACAGGGGGCATGTATATGTGATTGGCTACTACAGGGGGCATGTATTTGTGCCCGGTACTACAGGGGCATGTATAGTGACGGTATCAGGGGCTGTTATGTGATTGGCTACTATAGGGGCATTATATGTGACACTACTCGGGGGGATTTTTACTAACCTACAGGGGGCCTTAGGGGGGCCCTAATTCATACCTTTACCTAAGGGGGGACCAAGATACCTACCTTTTGGGGGGCCTATAAACTACCATTTAAGGGGGCCCACGAGCTGATTATATATTATTTTATTCATGTATAATTCGCCCACGGCGATCAATATAACACAGACTGAATTCGCTTGTAGGTCAGAATTATATTATATGTGCTGGCCCAAGAGCTGTCAATATAATAAGACTGAATGTCACTCTGTAGTCACAAAATTTTATAAGTCCCCACGACTGCAACATCAGCGGTTTATAATAGGGACCCCATACTATAACACTAAATGACACAGTATGCACTTTATTGTGTTTTTAGTTGTGTGTGATTCTGAACCTCCAACTTCCCCATAACCCTGTCCCCGATAACCCCCACCCACCACTGGGCCTTGGAAAAATTGTCTTGAATAAAACGGGCCCCCTGGGAAAAAAAAGGGGTTGGGGACCACTTTTTTTAAAGGTCAGTGCCCCCCACTCAGTTTTTCCCTAAACCCATTCACTACCAAATGGAAATTTTTAAAAAAAGCCCACTTTCCCCAGTTTTGCGGCAGATTGTTGGTGCAAACTTCATAATTTTTAACCCACCTTCCCTTTCCCCTGTTTTAGTTTGGTTTTGGGGTTTCGGCTTCTTTTTTAAACCCCTTCTATGTTTAAAATCTGCCCCCCTTTTACCTTGGGCCAAAAAACCCCTTTATTTGTTTTTTTGCTGCTAGCCTTTGGGTTTTTCTTGTCTGTGCCCAAACCCAAATTTTTTGCCCTTATCCCCAATCCCCCCAGACCACAGTGAGTGACCTCATCGGGGGTAGCGACTTGGAAGTTCCCTTGCAGTGGAGTCCAAGCCCCCTTGCTGGGGTTGAGAATGATGACCAGGGGTCCCTACACTCCGCTTCCTGGCAAGGCACTGCAACGGGCCCCGGGGTTTTGGGCCACGAGAATTCACTCGCCACTTACAGTCCCGCCCCGGGCCCAAACCCTTCCTCTGACGGGGGCCTCTGCCTGAGAACCAGGACCTCACTGCTGAAGTGGCCAGTCAGGACAACCACCAGGAGTAGCTATTTCAAATACTACAGCCCCTTTGCCCCAAAGGAATCCTTTCAAGCGCTTGTGACTCCAACACCTTCGATTGTTAAGGGCAACCTTAGCCAGCATTTACAGTACCTCTCCCTCCCTGTTATGATGATAGAGAGAGGACTTGACGGGCTTCCTTAACCCCTTAAGCACCAGGCCTGAAAAAGGGTTTAAAAGACAACAAAAAAAATTTTTTAAATTTTTGCCTCCTTGTATTTCAATAGTAGTAACTTTTTTTTTTTTAACTTTTCAATGACGCAGTTGTATGAGGACTTGTTTTATGGGGGCAAAGTTGTACTTTTTGAAGGGGCCCAATTTGATTTTTATTTTTAAAATTTGTGGGGGGGTTTTAATTTTTTTTTTTCAACATTCAAATTTCACCACTAAAAAAACCTGATTAATTCTACAGGTTATGGCAGTCGTGTGGATAGCTAATATATGTAGAGGTTTTTTTTTGTGCGTAATGTAGGCTCAATAATTTTTTTTTTTAAAAATTTTTTTATTATTTTAAAATTTTTTTTTTTATTTTTTTTTTTTCATTTTTTTTTTTTTTTTTTTGGGGGGGTTTTCAAAAAGGGAAAATTTTTTTTTTTTTTACAATTGTTTTTTTTTTTTAAATTAATCGTTTTTTATCTTCAATTTAAAATTTTAAATTTTTTTAAACCCTTTCACATTTTTTTTTTTTTATTCCCCCAAAAAAAAAAAAAAAACCCCCGAAAAAACAAAAAAAAACCCTTTGTGTTTTAAGGGTTGGGGGATTCCGGGACCACTCAAGCGATGTACTTAACCACGCCGGGGACGGAGTCTGGGCCCCCGGATTACCCAGACCCCGCCGCAAAGCGGGATGGACTTGCTGGGGGCTGGGGCACAGGTCGCTACCCCGCGTGACTTGCTTGCGATGGGGGCCGGGTCCCGCGTTACAGAATCGTAATCCAGGGCTATCGGGGACAGGCAGAAGTCAGGGCGGCGGGGAGAGGTTCTGGTCGAAACGGGGACGGTCAGGGCGGGGGGCAAAAAGGCAAGGTCAGGGGAAAAGTAGCAAAACGGACGGGACACGGGTAAACAATAGGCTCCAACATCCCTAAAAACAGAACGCACACCAACAATCGGCAAGAGGTTGGGGGGTATTTTCCTTATATAGGGACCAGGGCCCCCGGGAATTTGATTTTAAAATTTCCGGGGCCACTGGCCCTTTAAATCAGACCACCCCCCGTGCGCGCCCTAAGCAGCAGGTTCGCCCCCCCGCGGCCGGGAGCAGCAGAAGCAGGGAAAAAACAGGGCGCGGACGGTAAGGGACAAGGCCGGGGGCTGTGAGCAGGGGTGGAGGGAGGCAGCCGCAGCACCGGCGCCGGACCCCCTGCAGGCAGGGGAGCGGCCACAGGGGGCGACGGTACCCCCCCTTAGGTCTCCCCCTCTTTTTACGGAACTTAGAGAGGAGGTCAGGTGACAGATTGGCCTCAGGTTCCCACGAACGTTCCTCAGGACCGAACCTCTTCCAATCAATCAGAAAGAACCGGTTCCCCCTCACTATCTTCTCCGCGAGCACCTCCTTGACCTCAAAGATGTTATCAGGGTTGGCCACAGGAGAAGACGAGACAGATCCACGGGAGGAACGATTCAACACCACCGGTTTGAGGAGAGAGACATGGAAGGCGTTCGGGATACGCAGAGTGGGGGGTAAGCGGAGCTTGTAGGACACCGGGTTTAGTTGCCGAAGTATCACAAAAGGGCCCAAATACTTTGGGCCCAACTTATAACTGGGCACCTTGAAGCGGATAACCAAACCCTATCACCCGGCTTAAATATGGGCGGAGGTCTACGGTACCTGTCAGCCTGAACCTTGGTGCGAGCGAAGGCCCGTAGAAGGGCCTGTCGTGTGACTTGCCAAAGTGCTTTGATGTCCTGCACTTGGGCATCCACAGCAGGGACATGACACGAGGTAGCCAGGGGAGAGGCGGGGGGGGGTTTGTAGCCCAAACACAACAAAAAAGGGAGAGGAAACAAGCGGGACTCAGAGTCTAAGGAATTATACGAAAATTCTGCCAGGGGAGGAGGTCAGACCAGTTATCCTGACGGGCGGATACAGAATGTCGTAGGTAGGTACCTAAAACTTGGTTGACCCTCTCTACCTGCCCATTGGTCTGAAGGTGGTATGCAGACGAAAAGTCAAGCTGGACCTGCAACTGAGCACACAGAGCCCGCCAGAATTTTGACACAAACTGGACCCTGGGTTCATGTTTGTTCAGTCATTGAGCTGTTCACAAGCCCCAAAGAATTGGAGTGTTTTTTTGAGTAAGTAATGTCCCATTTTTCTGTATGTTTTTTCTGTAAAGTTGTTAGTGTAGGGACTCACCAAGACATGAGGAGCCGTGAAGAGGCTTGTGAGCTTGGGTTTTTGGGGCCCCATTACCAACCCAAAACCTCATATTTAATATTTTTCCAGTATGCCCTTTTTTTATTTGCCCAACAGTGCTGGGGAGCAGAGTGTTCCAAGTGTTGTGTTGGACACTTAGAAAAATGCTGGGCAGCCCGCCTGTCTAATAGTATAGGTGTTCACTAATAGGGTTTAAGCCAACAATGCGCTCCTCCCCTACATCTCCTCCCTCATCTCTGTCTACCACCCTACCCGCTCTCTCCGCTCTGCTGATGATATCAGGTTACACTCATCAATTTTCCGAACCTCCCATGCCCCTCTCCAAGACTTCACACGTGCGGCACCAGTTCTCTGGAACATGCTACCCGCGGGGCGATCAGGCACACGCAGAAACTCTCACTACTTTAAAAGGGCTGAGAATACAACTTCTCACTCTGGCCTACCAGAATCCCTAATGCGAACACCCCCCCCCCCCCCCACACTCCCTAGCGCACTCATCTCATTTTCGGCACTTAACTGTATATAGATGTATATAGAGGGTGGCAGGTTCATCCGAATTCTATGTAAAAACACCCCATATTTATGTCACATGGCTGACCATTTGTAAATCTAGCACTTCTTGCCCTTCGTCTCTCCCGTAACACCTAATAGATTGTAAGCTCTTGTGAGCAGGGCCCTCACACCTTGTGTCTCATCTGTAAGTACTTTTAATGTGTAATGTCTGTACGTATACCCTCCAAATTGTAAAGTGCTGCGGAATATGTTGGCGCTATATAAATAAAGATTATTATTATTATTATTGTGTGCCACACGTATCTATATTTATGGCACACTTTTGTATCGCCTTATTATATGCAATTGTAGTACCGACAACCACCTCCCTCATGCCCTCAGGTTGTATGAGTGATTGTTTCATTGGTTACTTTGGATTTTTGCAATATCCCCAAGCAATATACTGCGGCTTTTCTGCATGCTGGTGTGAATAGGTGTTAAAGTTGGTGTGCAGTTTTTCATCTTGCTCTAGCAATCAGCTGCACATGTGATCTTTTTCCCAGTCAGCATAAATGGCAAAGTTGCTAGCTACTGGGTTCATGTTTGATCAGCCATTGAGCTGTTCACAAGCCCCAAAGAATTGGAGTGTTTTTTTGAGTAAGTAATGTCCCATTTTCTGTATGTTTGTCCTGCACTTGGGCATCCACAGCAGGGACGTGACACGAGGTAGCCAGAGGGAGAGGCGGGCGGGGATGTAGCCCAAACACAACAAAAAAGGGAGAGGCACCAGCAGACTCAGAGTCTAAGGAATTATACGAAAATTCTGCCCAGGGGAGGAGGTCAGACCAGTTATCCTGACGGGTGGATACAAAATGTCGGATGTAGGTACCTACAACGTGGTGGACCCTCTCTACCTGCCCATTGGTCTGAAGGTGGTATGCAGATGAAAAGTCAAGCTGGACCTGCAACTGAGCACACAGAGCCCGCCAGAATTTTGACACAAACTGGACCCCCCTATCTGAGACGATATGCAATGGGAGCCCGTGTAGCCGAAAAATGTGGTGGAAGAATTGCTGGGCCAGATGACCGTGTTTCCAGAGGAGGCCGGGAGGTCAGTAACAAAATCCATGGCAATATGGGACCAAGGTCATTCTGGCAACGGGAGAGGCTGAAGCAGACCCGCGGGTCTGAGACGAGGGACTTTGTTACGGGCACAGGAGGTACAGGCCAGGACGAAGTCTCTAACATATTGAGTGAGAGTGGGCCACCAATAGTAGAGAGAGATCAATGGTAAAGACTGGTTGACCCCAGGCAGGCCCGCTATCCGAGAGGAATGTCTACACTTAAGGATTCGAGGCCGCATGGCAGAGCGGACGTAGGTCTTCCGGGGGGTAGATATTGAAGCTCCATGGGAGCTGCCGTTCAGAGCCGTTCAGGAGGAATTATGTGCTGCAGAAGCGGCTCTAGGCCCACAGTGTCCGAGGATCTAGAGAGGGCGTCCGCCCTGACATTCTTTTCGGCTGGCCGAAAGTGAAGGAGGAAATTAAAGCGGGTGAAGAAGAGCGACCACCGGGCTTGTCGAGGATTCAATCGCTGAGCAGACTGGAGATAAAATAGGTTTTTGTGATTGGTGAAGATCTCAATGGGATGGCGAGCCCCCTCCAGCAAGTGTCGCCATTCTTCTAGAGCTAACTTTATGGCCAGTAGTTCACGATCACCGATCGTGTAATTTCGTTCGGCAGGAGTGAAGGTCTTGGAAAAGAAGCCGCAAGTACGCAATCTCCCAGAGGAGGACTTTTGAAGGAGGACAGCGCCAGCACCTACTGAGGAGGCGTCCACTTCTAGGACAAATGGACGCTGCGGGTCCGGGCGAGACAGAACAGGAGCTGAAGTGAATGTTGCTTTAAGACGATTAAAGGCATCTTGGGCTTCGGGAGGCCAGGATTTGGGGTTAGCATTCTTCTTAGTAAGGGTCACCAGTGGGGCCCCCAACGTGGAGAATTGCGGGACGAACTGTCTGTAATAGTTTGTGAACCCAAAAAAGCGCTAGATGGACCGGAGACCCACTGGTCGGGGCCACTGCAAGACCACTGAAAGCTTAGAGGGATCCATCTGGAGACCTTGATCCGAAACGATGTGCCCTAGGAAGGGCAACGAGGTGCGTTCAAACAGGCATTTCTCCAGTTTGGCATATATCTGGTGGGTACGGAGACTTCTGAGCACTTGGCGGACGTGGTGGCGGTGAGTCTCTAGATCTGGAGAGAAGATTAAAATGTCGTCCAGATAGACAATGACACAGACGTAGAGAAGGTCGCGGTAGATCTTGTTGACGAAGTTCTGGAACACTGCCGGAGCGTTGCAGAGGCCAAACGGCATGGCGAGATATTCAAAGTGGCCATCTCGGGTATTAAAGGCCATCTTCCATTAGTCGCCTTCCCAGATACGAATCAAGTTGTATGCTCCGCGTAAATCCAACTTGGAAAAAAATTTTGCGCCATGCAGGCGATCAAACAGTTCCGAGATCAGAGGCAGGGGGTATCGATTTTTTATGGTGATTTTATTGAGTCCCTGATAATCGTTCCATCTTTCTTTCGACAAAGAAGAAGCCGGCCCCCGCAGGCGAAGAGGACTTGCGTATAAAGCCTTTATGGAGATTCTCCTGGATATACTCCGACATCGCCTTGGTCTCCAGGACAGAAAGAGGGTAGACTCTGCCTCGGGGAGGAGTAGTACTGGGTTGCAGGTCAATAGGACAGTCGAATGGCCGGTGCGGAGGAAGAGTTTCGGCCTGTCTTTCGGAAAAGACGTCGGCTAGATCCTGGTAAGGAGTGGGCAGACCCGGCAGAGGCTTCGTAGACTTTACAGAGGCGGACCGTAGAGCAGGACGGAGTACAGAAAGGCATCGCGAGTGGGGCCCCAACGGATAATCTCGCCTGTGTTCCAGTCTAGGGTCAGAGCATGCTCTTGCAACCAAGGAAGGCCCAGGAGGATTTCAGAAGAGGAGCGAGGCAGAACGAGAAGTTTCAGAGTCTCCTTGTGTAGAGCGCCTATCTGCAAGGTGAGGGGCGCAGTGCAGAACCGAATAGCATCCTTGAGGCATTCGCCACTGACAGAGGAGACGAACATGGGTTTCTGCAGAGGGGTCACCGGGAGACGAAACTTGGACACCAGCGCGTGGCTGATAAAATTTCCAGCGGACCCCGAATCAAGGAAGGCGGTGGCTTGAAAGGTGCTGTCCGGCGAAATTCCACAGAGTACGGGAATGGTCAGACGGGGAGAGGCCGCACTGACACCTAGGGATGCCTCTCCTGCGACCCCCAAGGTGCGAGAGTTTCCTGGGTGCACCGGACAGTCCCCAATGAAGTGGCCAGAACCGCCACAGTAGAAACATAGCTGCCTCTGACGACGCTGTGAGCGTTCCTCCTGGGTCAAGTGAGCCCTTTCGACCTGCATGGGTTCGTCCTCAGGAACCATTGGCGGAGGAAGTGGAGGTCGTTGAAAAACGGGAGCCAGACGAGGTAGCCGGCGTGGTCGGGTGACCTCCCGTTGGAGGCGGAGCTCTTGTTGTCTCTCGGAAAACCGTATGTCAATTCGGGTGGCCAACCGAATCAGTTCGTCGAATCAGAATCAGAGTGGATGGCAGGTCCCGACCATCGAGCTCGTTTTTAATGCGCCCAGAGAGGCCTTGCCAGAAGGTTGCCACCAACGCCTCATTGTTCCAGTCCAGTTCTGAGGCTAGGGTGCGGAACTGCACAGAGTACTGACCCACGGTAGAGTCCCCCTGACGGAGACGGAGCAGAGCTGTGGCAGCGGAGGAGGTGCGGCCAGGTTCCTCGAAGACGATGCGGATCCCCTGGAGAAAAGCTTGTAGATTCGCCGTCAATGGATCTCCTCGGTCCCATAGCGGAGTGGCCCAGGCCAAGGCTTCTCTCGATAAGAGGCTAATTATAAAGGCCACCTTAGCCCGCTCGGAAGGGAATTGATGCCCCAACATCTTGAGGTGGATGGAGCATTGACTGATGAAGCCACAGCATTTCTTTGGGTCTCCATAATAAGGTGAAGGGAGCGGCAGATGCAGAGAAGGTCCCGGTGCAGGAGCAGGTGCAGGTAGAGCCATGGCTGCAGGAGCAATTGGTGCTGGCGTGGCGGCAGCAGCCGCAGCCAGAGGTAGACTGGCTGCAAGGTTCTGCATCATGGCCGCGAGCTGGTCAATATTCTGGCTCTGCTGGACCAGCCGTCGCGCGCGCCCTAAGCAGTGGGTACGCGTGCGGCGGCCAGGACAGGCAGAAGCAGGAAGCACAGAAGCGCGGACGGGTAAGACGACAGGCGCGGGGACTGTAGCAGCGAGGGGCTGGACGCGGGCAGGGGGGCTGCCGCGTGGGGCGATGGCACCCGCACCAGCCCCCGTGACAGATATGCCTCCATTTTAAACATTTCCATATCCCTTCCGCATTAGTTTCTCCAACTCTTATCCCACTATTACACTCTATAAATTCTCTCTAATATCATTCCCAAACAACCCTCCACAGTCACTTCTTTCTTTCTTTTAATACATATAAATTCCTCACATCCCATAATACTTCCTTACATATAATTTTAGCTAACAATCTCAGATCCACCCCTTGTCCTGCCCTGTCCTTTAAATCCACCACCTCCTTACACAATGGACCCATCTTTCTCCATACACTTTGCACAACCTCTCAATTCCAAAATACATGCATTACACTTTCACTTCCTCCACAGCCTTTCCTCGGACATAATTCATTACTACCAATCCCTCAATTTCTTTGAAACTCTCTTACTAGTATTGCTTTATATATACGGTATTTTCTGCCACACAATCTCTCTCTGTTTATTTGATATTTCCCCCCAACCATTACATTTTTCAATGCTTTATCTACATTTTCACCTCTCACATCATAAATTGCACTCTGCACCTCACTCTCTCTGATATAAACATTCTTCTCTGGTCCTTAATCTTCTCTTTCTCCCCTCCAATTAGTCCAAAACGATTTCAAAACTTTTCTAAATAAATATTTCATACACTTAGTAATGTATTAACATATTTATGTATGCTAATACTTTACAATCTGTGTCAGTTTGACACAGGCTGCAGTCAGGTCAGCATGCAGTGTGCCCTAACTGCAGGCTTGCTATACAGACAGCCCTGAGGGTACTCTAGGTCGCCAGAGCTGACTACTAAGATGACCAGAAATTTTGGGAGCGAAAGAGGGATGCGTTCCACCCCCAAATTTGCATAGACAACTCCTTTTTTATACCAAGCCACACCCTTTCACAAAAGGTCACACCCAGTACACTTCACTACTGTGTAACAGCTCTGGAAGAAAGCTAATTTGAGGGGTTTGGCATCGCCAAACTTTCCTGGACTGTTGGATAGCCTATTCAGCATCCAGGAGAGCTGGGAGATGCTGCCTGAACCTAAACTGTTACACTACAGTACTACCAATATTTCCACCATACAGTGACTATATAGTGGTAGACACCAGTGTACACAGGCTCTGCAGACTGTATGTCATCCGCAAACAGTGATTATATAGTGGTAGGTACCAGTTAACACAGGGTCTGCAGACACTTAACTGATTACAGTGCAGTTACATTTAAGGACTCACAGGTGATGTCTTTTTCTGATCGGAGCCAAAACCATCATGATGGCTTCTCCCAGCCACGACTCATTCCTGCAGAATTTTCCACACAAATATTTTAGAATCCTCATTTTTCCAACACCTATAATCTACCTACATACTGAGGGGTGTGTGTGTGGGGGGGGGGTTATAGACCCATAATGGGGATCTATACAGAAAAGCTTGGTGGCCCTCTTTCTTATGGTAGTAAAAACGGATGCCTGCTTTTGGGGATGGTGAGTCACCCATTGTTCCTACATAGGTCCCAATATGATAGGTAGGTATACATGTCCATCCAGTAGGTTATAGGTACATAGGGCTCCCAGTCTGCAGACAGGTATATGTCCCCATAGCCTGTAGGCAGGTATATGTCCCCCATAGTCTGTAGGCAGGTAAAGTACTCAATAGTATGTAGGCAGGTATATGACCCCCATAGTCTGTAGGCAGGTATATGACCCCCATAGTCTGTAGGCAGGTATATGTCCCCCATAGTCTGTAGGGTAAGCAGGCATAGGTCCCACATAGTCTGTAAGGTAGGAAGGTATATGTCCCCCATAGTCAGTATAGGCAGGCATAGATCCCCCATAGTCAGTATAGGCAGGTATAGGTCCCCCATAGTCAGTGAAGGTAGGTATAGGTCCCCGATAGTCATTGTAGGCAAGTATAGGTCCCCCATAGTCAATATAAGCAGATATCAGTTCCCCATAGTCAATGTAGGTAGGTGTCCCGGCACCAGTTGAAAAAAAAAAATAACAGTACTCACCTGTCTCCCCCAAAGCTCTCACTGCTCTGCTCTGTCTTTTTCTCGCACAGGTGGCATGACCTGATTACGGCCTTCCAGAGTACCCAGCGGAGCAGGGAGTGAGAGCTTTCAACTTAAGATGTCGCTGCAGAAAGAAGACACACACTGCCCGGTGAAGAAGTTAATCAGTGAATAATACACTTTGAGGTCCTGGTGCACCAGTTTGTCTCCAACAAAGGGAAAGTCATCTTTATCACCTCACTCCTCTTTGGGGAAGCCCTAGCCTGGGCTACTCCTCTCTGGTAACGAAGGCCTTCTGTAATGTTAAATCTGTCGACCATCTTAGCCACTTCCCGCCAGATCTTTGAGGAACCCAGGTGTGCCTCCTCTCCCACTTTTGTCCTCGTCTGTCTGAACCAAAGTGACCTTGCAGTAGGACATTACACAACCGAATTCCATACGCTAGCATCTGAACTGGCATGGAGTAAATAAGGCCTTGTTGTCACCTTCTGGGAGTGTCTGGCTGGACACATTAAAGATGAGTTGGCCGATCGAGATCTTCCCTCTAATCTGAATGACCTCATCACCCTGGCCACTCGTACAGACATCCGGTTCGTGAAAAGATGATGAGAAGTTTGACAGTATTGTGACTCTTCTTGGCTGCATGGGAATCCACGCTTGGCTCCAGTCTTTCAATCAGGCAGGTGCAAACTCTGGTGTACCTTTACTGTGGAGAGAAGGAGCACTTCCTAAAGAATTGCCCAGTCAGGACGAGAAAACTTCAGTGCCTAGGGATCGTGGGAGGTGACTGAATGCAACTCCTTTTAGCATCTCACTATGCCAGTGTCTGTGATGTCACTTTCTGGTGTCAGTTTTGAAGTACCAGCCTTCATGGACTCTGGCTCTGCTAGAAATGTTATTCATTTGTCCGTGGTTACCAAATATCACCTGGATACCAAATAGCATTTCAACTACAGAAGCCTCTCTGTAACTCTTCCATAAACAGACAAGTATTGGCCATCTCCATGCTATATCATACAGAATCTTTAACTCTACACGTCTGAGCCCTCCATCCCAAATTCCATGTGTTCTTCTCTCTTGGGTTTGTCATGGCTATGTCTGCAAGTCCCTATAGTTGATTGGAATTCTGTTGAGGTAATCAGATAGAGTGATCTATGCTTATCCTCCTGCCTACACCTCAACCTGTTTCAGACATGCCTGGTCTTCCCTCACCCTATGAAGACTTTGCTAATGTGTTCAGCAAGGAGAAAAATGAGATTCTACCTCATTATGGGGCCCATGATTGCCCCATGGATATTCTCAGGATGCCCATGAGGCAAGGTAAATGTACTTTGTTTCTGCCTGCTTTGTTTGTAGTCGGTTCCCTATAGTCAATGTAGGCAGGTGTCCCGGCACCAGTTAAAAAATAAATATAACAGTACTGCTTTGTTTGTGCCCCCCAACAAGGTTCCACTGCAAACGTCTGCCAGTTTTCTGTAACCTTTACCTGTACTAGAGGTTCCCTGGACACACATCGCAATAGAGTTCATCATGGATCTTTCTCCTTTCTTGTGGTCCACTGTGATCTGTGTCACTATAAATAGTTTTTCAAAGATGGCACATTTTGTTCCGGTATTCCGGTTTTGGGAGACCCTTTGCACCCAAATGCAAATCAAGTTGGATTTCTCCTCCCCCTACCATTCAAAAACCAATGGCCAAGTGTAGAAGGTCAACCAAATCATGGGCCACTACTTTTGGAGCTTTGCAAATATCTGACAAGATGACTGAGCAAGATTGCTACTCTGGGCAGAATTTGCCCACAATAATCATCAAGGGGAATACTCCAGTGCATTGCCATTCAAGGTGGTATATGGCCTTTATCCTCGACTCCCTCTGCCTCTTCCAACTTTATCTGATATCCCAGCGGTAGGGACCCAGCTCTAGGATTTATAAAAGGTCTAGCAAGAAGCCCGCCAGTTGTTGCTTCGTGCCACTACCTGGTATGAAGCACAGGCAGACAAGAAGCATTGTTCTCTTATTTTCAACTCAGAAGATAAAATCTGGCTTTCCTCTAAGAACATTTAACACAGAGTTCCTTCCTCCAAGACCAGACCTTCGGTTCTTTGGTCCCTTTTCCATCATCCGGCAAGTCAACCAAGGCTACGTCTATCTGCCACTCTACGTCTCCCAAATTCCTTCCACGTCTCACTTCTGAAACCAGATGTCATTAACTGCTTCTTCAACAAGGTGACTCCTTCAAACACAGAAGTTACTTCCGAGAAGAACTTTGAAGTTCAAGAGATCTTGGATGTAACTCACCAAAGAGGCAAATTATTCTAGTTGGATTGGTAAGGGTTTGGTCCCGAAGTAAGGTCCTGGAAACCTATAGAGAATATTGACGCTCCAGGTCTTATCCACATATTTCATAGATGTCAGACTCTGAAGATAAGGGGCCCTAATAAAGGGGTTACTGTCACGAGTCACGCAGGAACCCATATTTTAAGCTGCAAGCGCACTTGTGTACCGTACAGTCACATCATGCGGTGTCTCATCCCCTCTGTCTCTTACCATATTTTCTCTGCTCCTGCTGCTGGCTCTCGCCTAGAGGGCGTGCATATTCACTATCTGTAAGGATCAGTGACACCCACCCAATCTCCCTGAACCAATCTCCAGCCACTTGGGTATACTTAAGAAGCACTTTCCCCAGCTTGCTGCCAAATTGTTGGTGCTACTTCCTAAGTCAGCCTATGTTTGGCTCTAGTTCTGTGATGGCTGGGTAGTGGATCCGCCGGACCACCGCAAGCGATGATAGTTAAGCCACGCCAGGGAACGGAATCTAAGTAGCCCCCGGTTTTCACCAGAGCCCGCCGCAAAGCGGGATGGACTTGCTACGGCGTGAGGCTACCATGTCGTCCTCCCTGACGTGACTTGCTTGCGATGGCGGCCGAGGTGCAGCGTGGTACAGAATCGTAGTCCGAGAATCGTAGTCGTGGGCAGGCAGAAGGTCGGGGCAGGTGGCAATGGTTCGTGGTCGTGGACAGGCAGAAAGGTCAGGGCAGGCGGCAGAGGTTCGGAGTCGAGAAACGTAGCAAAGGGTCTGGTACACGGTAAGGCGAGAATATACTTTAGGAACGCTTTCTCTAAAGCTCGGGGCAACATAGATCCAGCAGGGAAGTGACGTGGATGCAAAACCTATATAGGGACAGCGCCCGGCAATTACCCAATTACCGGCGCACTATCCCTTTAAATTTACATGGACGAGCGGGCACATGCGCATTCCGGCTGGCAGGGGACGAGGACCGGACGGGAGCGAGGCCAGGTGAGTGGATGGGATGGGTGCGACCACGGCCAGCAGTGCGGCCCCGCGGCGCCACCCGTCCCCACCGGGGACCCGTCACGGGGAACGTGGGTGCGACCGCGGTCCGTGGAACGGTTCGCGGCACAACCCGTTACAGTAACCCCCCCCCCCCCTAGATCTCCCCACCTTTTTAGGCTGCAGAAATCTGAGGATGAGATCCCGATTCAGGATGTTAGATTCTGGCTCCCAGGATCTCTCCTCGGGTCCGAAGCCCCTCCAATCCACGAGGAAGAAACGTCTCCCTCTGACCATCTTCATAGCCAAAATGTCCTTTACCTCGAAGATGTCAGCGGATTCGGCTACTGGGGAAGGCGTCACATTCTTCCGAGAGAACCGGTTCAGAACCAGAGGCTTAAGGAGGGATACATGAAATGCGTTGTGGATCCGGAGAGATGGAGGCAAACAAAGCTTGTATGTCACCGGGTTCAATTGCCGAAAAACCTTGAAGGGTCCGAGGAAGCGAGGGCCCAATTTAAGACTGGGAACCTTCAGGCGCACATACCTTGAGGAGAGCCAAACTTGGTCCCCAGGGAGAAACGTCGGGGCAGGTCTTCTCCTTTTGTCAGCCTGAGTCTTCATGCGGGCAGAGGCCCGAAGTAGAGAACGTCGCGTCTCTTGCCAGATGGCCTTAATATCCCGAACTTGGTCGTTGACAGCGGGCACATCCGAATCAGAGGGCAGGGGACGGGGGGGGGGTGCGGGTGGCGGCCATAGACTACAAAGAACGGGGAGACGCCGGCTGCATCCGAGTCACGATGGTTATAAGAAAATTCGGCCCACGGGAGCAGCTCGGTCCAGTTGTCCTGACGTCCGGATACAAAGTGACGCAGGTATTCTCCCAGAATCTGGTTCACCCTCTCCACCTGCCCATTGGACTGAGGGTGATAGGCCGATGAAAAGTCCAACTTGACTTGCAGACGGGAGCACAACGCACGCCAAAATCGGGATACAAATTGAACACCGCGGTCGGAGACAATGTGTGAGGGTAGCCCATGTAGCCGGAAAATATGCCGGAAGAAAAGACTAGCCAATTGTGGGGCAGACGGCAGGCCAGGGAGAGGCACAAAGTGGGACATCTTTGAGAACCAATGAATGAAAAAAGGTTCGGTCAGCTCACCTGGTCCTGGAATGAGTCGGTAACGCCCGGACTTGACTGAAAGCTCCTCGTCAGAAAGCCAAATACAAACAACAAAAAGGATCCAGCGTATGCACCACTCAAGGTAAGGTGAAAAGGGTTCCGTAGTTTATTGAAAAATAGTTAAAACATCCAAAGAAATCGCATCAAACCGACGCGTTTCGGAGCCGATGCTCCTTATTCATGGCATAGCATGTTAATGAAATGTACACAGTTTAAATAGCCCGGTACCCGGTCATGTGATGCCGGTCATGTGATCGGGCTAAATAGAAACAAACAATCTTAAAACAAAACATGCTTATATAAAACAAACATTGCGATGTAAGGATGTATATATTAATATGTCTTCGAATGCGTGTTTTGAGAGTACATGATGTACATCCAACATATTGTTTATGGCATGCCCGACATGTTATCTGATAAATTGCCCATCGTGAATTACAGTTTATATATGACTGCATGTTAAAAGTAGTGTTTTTGGAGACAGAAGAGAACTCCTTTGATACCACTACATGGTTACATGTTAGACATTTTGAATGTCCACATTTGTACATTCCTATAGTAGTTATCCAAGTGGGTGCAGTAGGAGTTTTGTTAGGAGAAAGGAAAAGACTCGGAGATAAAACTGATCCTAAAGTACGTCCCCGTCTGGAAACAAACTGAACATCTTGTGTCAGAATATTGGTATCATCCTCCTTCTCAAGTAATGTAAGGTGTCTTTTTGACAATATTGCAAATTTTGTTAAACTGAGGGTTAAAAGTGGTAGTAAAAACAATTCTATTATCATTAGCCTTATGAACTCGTTCACTATTGTCTAGAAGATCTGATCTCTGGACTCTGGCTATTCTACGACTAGTCTTTTTTAATAGCCAATTAGGATATCCACGTTGGTTCAGTCTTGTGAATGTTTCATTTTCATATATAGGGAATAGGTCAGGATTAGAGCAATTTCTTTTCATTCTAGTTGTTTCTCCATATGAAATGGCTTCTATCACATGTCACGGATGATGGGATTTAGCGTGTAAGATAGTGTTGCGAGCAATCGGTTTACGGTATGGAATAATTTCTACTTTGCCCTTGTGGCCCATTAAAGTTACATCCAGAAAATTCATAGACTCCTTATGCCAAGAAAACGTAAAGGCAAGGTTCATGTTGTTACTATTAATGTAGTCACAGAATTCAAGTGCCTATTGTTGTGTACCCCCCCACATCAGGAGCAGGTCATCTATATACCTGCCGTACCACCTGATGTGGGGGGGAAAAGGGGCAAGATGACGTAAACAGGTATCTCTCCTCCCACGCGGACATATAGATGTTCGCGAGGGAAGGAGAGAACCTGGCACCCATAGGTGCTCCGCACTTTTGTACAAAAAAATCTCCATCAAAAGAGAAGTAATTATGGCTCAATAAGTACTCTAGGCACAAAAGAATAAACTCAATCAAATGAGATGAAAAAGAACTGAAACGAAAAAGATGGGACCTAAGGACATCTATGGCCAGATTGTGCGGTATAGAGGGATATAAAGCGGTAACGTCACACGACAGCCAAGACCAGTTAGTATTCCACTCAACATCCATAAACATAGTGACCAAGCTCTTAGTATCCCTAATGTAACCTGGTAACGAAGTTACCAATGGCTGTAAGATAGAATCCAGCCAAAGACCTAAACGTTCTCCTAGGGACCCTATGCCTGCCACAATAGGCCGCAAGGGAGGGGGGAATAGGTCTTTGTGAACTTTGGGGAATGAGTGGAAAATGGGTATGACAGGGGATTCTACGTATAGTTTGTCTGCAAGAGCCGTGGTAATGACGCCCATTTTTATTTCCCTCATCCAAAATGGATCTTAGATGTTTCTGAAATTCAAGAGTAGGATCCCTATTTAAAGGTGAATAGTTAGTCGTATAAATCAAGAATCATTTTATTTAATTTACTGTAAAGGCCCGCATTCATCAATACCACGCTCCTTCCTTTGTCCGCTGGTACTAATTAATAAATCTGTGTTTTTGGGGGAGTTCTATTACAGCTTGTTGTTCTTTTTTAGTAAGATTACGTTTTATTTGTTGATGGGTAACTTGTTCCTGTAGCTGCAATAAATCCTGTTCTATCCTATCTTGAAATAGATCAAGCCCTTTGGGTCTGGATTGAAAAGGATAGAAATCTCTATTTTTAATTCTAATATCTGGACATGGAGTTGTGGTAGTAGTGTCACTGTCTCCTTCTAGCGATCTAAGCTCGGTCAGACATACATTTTCAGAAAAAGAGACAAACTCATTGTTATGCATAGTATGTATATCATTATTAGCATTATCTACTGTAGTCTCAGCTGAATTAATCTGTGAGAAATGGTTCCTAAGAGTAAGAGTCGTAGCAAAGAGGTTGACATCCAGAATAGTCTTGTACAGGTCAAAGTCTTTCGTTGGGAAAAAATTCAAGCCTTTGGATAGTACAGACAGTTGTATTTCAGTAATAATGTAGCTAGATAAATTGACCACTGGATGGTCTAGTATCTGTAGTTTCGTATTTTTGTTTGTCTTTTTGCTCTTATGCTTCCGCCCGGCTCGGTGCCCTCGTTTTTTGAAGTGGCGTTTGATTTAGATTTTTTTTATTGATTTTTGGTTTGGCTCTCAGATGATCTGCCAAGGAGACACCCGAGGCTTCATCAGAAGTATTGTACATTCTTAGATCCTCTGAACTGTCCAAGTCTGGAAACGAGACTCTATTGGAACCAAGGTGAGACTGACCATGTTGAAAAGGCGACTTCAGAATGGATTTAGGCCCTTTATTATAAGGGATCCAATTGTATACTTTGTATTGATGAATGCGGGCCTTTACAGTAAATTAAATAAAATTATTCTTGATGATACGACTACCTATTCACCTTTAAATAGGGATCCTATTCTTGAATTTCAGAAACATCTAAGATCCATTTTGGATGAGGGAATAAAAATGGGCGTCATTACCACGGCTCTTGCAGACAAACTATACGTAGAATCCCCTGTCATACCCATTTTCCACTCATTCCCCAAAGTTCATAAAGACCTATTCCCCCCTCCCTTGCGGCCTATTGTGGCAGGCATAGGGTCACTAGGGGAACGGTTAGGTCTTTGGCTGGATCCTATCTTATAGCCATTGGTAACTTCGTTACCAGGTTACATTAGGGATACTAAGAGCTTGGTCACTATGTTTACGGATGTTGAGTGGAATACTAACTGGTCTTGGCCGTCGTGTGACGTTACCGCTTTATATCCCTCTATACCGCACAATCTGGCCATAGATGTCCTTAGGTCCCATCTTTTTCGTTTCAGTTCTTTTTCATCTCATTTGATTGAGTTTATTCTCTTGTGCCTAGAGTACTTATTGACCCACAATTACTTCTCTTTTGATGGAGATTTTTTTGTACAAAAGTGTGGAGCATCTATGGGTGCCAGGTTCTCTCCTTCCCTCGCGAACATTTATCTGTCCGCGTGGGAGGAGAGATACCTGTTTACGTCATCTTGCCCCTTTTCCCCCCACATCAGGTGGTACGGCAGGTATATAGATGACCTGCTCCTGATGTGGGGGGGTACACAACAACAGGCACTTGAATTCTGTGACTACATTAATAGTAACAACATGAACCTTGCCTTTACGTTTTCTTGGCATAAGGAGTCTATGAATTTTCTGGATGTAACTCTAATGGGCCATAAGGGCAAAGTAGAAATTATTCCATACCGTAAACCGATTGCTCGCAACACTATCTTACACGCTAAATCCCATCATCCGCGACATGTGATAGAAGCCATTCCATATGGAGAAACAACTAGAATGAAAAGAAATGTTCTAATCCTGACCTATTCCCTATATATGAAACTGAAACATTCATAAGACTGAACCAACGTGGATATCCCAATTGGCTATTAAAAAAGACTAGTCGTAGAATAGCCAGAGTCCAGAGATCAGATCTTCTAGACAATAGTGAACGAGTTCATAAGGCTAATGATAATAGAATTGTTTTTACTACCACTTTTAGCCCCAAATTTAACAAAATTTGCAATATTGTCAAAAGACAAACCCTTTCCCTTACTTGAGAAGGAGGGTGATACCAATATTCTGACACAAGATGTTCAGTTTGTTTCCAGACGGGGACGTACTTTAGGATCAGTTTTATCTCCGAGTATTTTCCTTTCTCCTAACAAAACTCCTACTGCACCCACTTGGATAACTACTATAGGGAAAGTACAAATGTGGACATTCAAAATGTCTAACATGTAACATGTAGTGGTATCAAAGGAGTTCTCTTCTGTCTCCAAAAAAACACTACTTTTAACATGCAGTCATATATAAACTGTAATTCACGATGGGTAATTATCAGATAACATGTCGGGCATGCCATAAACAATATGTTGGATGTACATCATGTACTCTCAAAACACGCATTCGAAGACATATGTCCGACGCCAAAAAAACTCACAATATAGGTGTCTCGATGGTCTCAAAACACTTCCATGAGGTCCATATGGGTGACCTCAGATCTAATATTTCAAGGGATTGAGAGAGCTAAAAGACCGATGAGGGGTGGTGATTTTAAGAAAAAACTGCTAGCGAGGGAAGCCTGGTGGATTTTAAGTTATGACACCAGGTTTCCTAACAGATTGAATAAAAGACATGATCTTATTTGCCAATACTAAAATTAATATCAAATATTAATATATACATCCTTACATCGCAATGTTTGTTTTATATAAGCATGTTTTGTTTTAAGATTGTTTGTTTCTATTTAGCCCGATCACATGACCAGCATCACAAGACCGGGTACCGGGCTATTTAAACTGTGTACATTTCATTAACATGCTATGCCATGATAAGGAGCATCGGCTCCGAAACGCGTCGGTTTGATGCGATTTCTTTGGATGTTTTAACTATTTTTCAATATACTACTGAACCCTTTTCACCTTGCCTTGTATGGTGCATACGCTGGATCCTTTTTGTTGTTTATCTTTGAGAACCGGTCCGTAACCACCCAGATGACCGAATTCCCAGAGGAAACTGGTAGGTCTGTGATGAAATCCATAGCTATGTGCGTCCAAGGGATTTCTGGCACAGGCAGGGGATGCAACAGACCTGCGGGCCTGTGGCGTGGGACCTTGTTCCAGGCACATGTGACACAGGCGAGGGTGAAGTCCTTGACATCTTGTGCTAGAGTCGGCCACCAGTAGTGCCGCGAGATCAAAGCATAAGACGAAGGAGCTATGCCCCCACTCCAGAATCTTCTTCCTGAGTGCCAGCGGCACGTAAGTCTTGCCCGTAGGAATGTTTTGGAGATCTGCGGGAGCCACGTGAACTAACCGTTTGGGGGAAATGATGTGTTGTGACACGGGTTCTTCACCGACCACGTCCGAGGCACGGGAGAGGGCATCAGCCTTGATGTTTTTCTCAGCAGGCCGGAAATGTATACGGAAGTCGAAACGTGAGAAAAAAAGCGACCACCGGGCTTGGCGAGGGTTTAGGCATTGGGACGTCTGAAGATACACCAAATTTTTGTGGTCCGTAAAGATGTTGATTGGATGACGAGCCCCCTCCAGCAGATGTCGCCACTCCTCTAGGGCTAACTTGATGGCCAAGAGTTCGCGGTCCCCAATGGCATAGTTCCGCTCTGCCGGCGAAAAGGTCTTTGAGAAGAACCCACATGTGAGAATCTTACCTTTGGGGCTTTTCTGTGTGAGGACCGCCCCTGCCCCCACGGAAGAGGCATCCACCTCCAAGGAGAACGGATTCTCGGTATCAGGCCGGACCAAGACAGGAGCAGTGGAGAAGGCAGTCTTTAGATCCACAAACGCCTTCTCAGCCTCCGGAGGCCATCATCTCGGGTCCGCATTCTTCCTAGTGAGGGCCACGATAGGAGCTACCAAGGTGGAGAAGTGGGGAATAAATTGTCGGTAATAATTCGCGAAGCCCAGGAAGCACTGTATTGCCCGAAGAACGACAGGACGGGGCCATTGCAGCACCGCAGAGAGTTTTGCCGGGTCCATCTTTAGGCCTTTAGCCGAGACTATGTAGCCGAGGAAAGGTAGGCTGGTCCGATGGAATAAACATTTCTCCAGCTTGGCGTACAGTCGGTTGCTGCGCAGACGTCGCAGAACCTGGCGCACTTGTGCCCGGTGAGTCTGAAGATCAGGGGAGAAAATCAGGATGTCATCTAGGTACACTATGACGCAGGTGTACAAGAGATCCCGGAAGACATCGTTGACGAGTTCTTGGAACACCGCTGGAGCGTTACAGAGTGCAAAGGGCATCACAAGATACTCAAAATGTCCATCTCGGGTATTAAACGCCGTCTTCCACTCGTCCCCCTCCCGAATTCTGATGAGGTTATAGGCTCCTCGCAGATCCAATTTGGAAAACACCTTAGCCCCCTTGAGACGGTCAAAAAGCTCTGAGATCAGTGGGAGAGGGTAGCGGTTTTTCACGGTGATCTTATTTAGACCCCTGTAGTCTATACACGGACGGAGGGAACCATCCTTCTTCTGCACGAAGAAAAACCCGGCTCCGGCTGGGGAGGAGGACTTACGAATGAATCCTTTCTGCAGGTTCTCCCGAATGTAGGCCGACATGGCCTGAGTCTCCGGCACGGACAGCGGGTAGACCCTTCCCCGGGGAGGACTGGTTCCTGGGAGGAGGTCAATAGGACAGTCGTAAGGCCGATGTGGTGGCAGCGAATCGGCCTCTTTCTCGGAGAATACATCCCCAAAGTCCTGGTACTCTGTCGGCAGGCCTGGCAACGGCTTGACAAGCGGGTGCGGAGAAGTGGTAGGCACCGGGCGTGGTACCTCCAAGCAAAGGTTCTGGCATTCCGGTCCCCAACGCAGGATTTCGCCTGTCTTCCAGTCGAGCGTAGGGGCGTGACGTTGCAGCCAGGGAAGCCCCAAGAGGATCGCCGAGGAAGCACGGGACAGAACGTGGAACCCGATCTTCTCCTTATGTAGAGCCCCTACACGGAGAGTCACCGGCCGGGTTATGTACTGGATGGGGTCACTGAGGAGCTCCCCACTGACCGAAGAAATAAGCAGCGGCTTCTCCAGCCGGACTACTGGTATGCGGTACCGGGTTACCAATGAGGCAAGGAGGAAGTTCCCGGCAGACCCCGAGTCCAGGAAGGCAGAACTCCGGAACGAAGGACCAGCATCAGAAGTCACCTCCACTGGCATCATCAAACGTGGAGAGGAGGAAACTGCACCTAGGACCGCCTCTCCTACGGCACCTAGATGTGAGCGTTTCCCGGACGCTGGGGACGTAGCGGACAGCTTCTGCAGAAATGGTCCGGGCTGGCGCGGTAGAGACATAGCTTTTCGGCTCGACGACGGTTCAGCTCCTGCTCCGATAAATGGGCCCGGTCCACTTGCATGGGTTCCACCTCAGAGGCTTGAGGGGGCAGCAATGGAGAATGCTGAAAAACCGGAGCCAGGTGAAAACGCCGACGGGGGCGTGCAGAGTCTCTTTCCTGACGCAGCTCCTCCTGCCTCTCTGCGAACCTTATATCGATACGAGTTGCCAGATGAATTAGTTCACTCAGGGAGGACGGGAGGTCTCTTGCTGCCAAAGCGTCTTTTACCCGGCTGGACAGGCCCTTTTTGAAAGTGGCGCAGAGGGCGGCATCATTCCACGTGAGCTCCGAAGCCAGGGTACGGAACTGTACCGCATAGTCTCCCACAGAGGAGTCGCCCTGACGAAGGCTCAAGAGGGCGGTCTCAGCAGAGGAAGCACGCGCCGGCTCCTCGAAGACGGCGCGGAATTCCTGGAGGAAGGACTCTAGATCCGCAGTCACAGGGTCATTCCTGTCCCAGAGAGGAGTTGCCCAAGCCAGGGCCTTCCCGGATAGTAGGCTCACTACGAAGGCCACCTTAGACCTCTCCGAGGGAAACTGATCCGCCATCAGTTCTACGTGCATAGGGCACTGGGTAATGAAACCCCGGCAGAGCTTGGGATCCCCAGCAAAGCTGATGGGTAAGGAGAGCCGAAGCTTGGGTCCCACGGTAGCCAATGGAACGGCTGACATAGACGGAGTCCCCGACGGAGACGGAGACTGTTGCTGGGATGCGAGGAGCTGATGCATCATGGCGGAGAGCTGGCCCAACTGTTGTGCGATTTGCTGCGACTGTGGGCAACCATCGTCATAAGAAACCGCGATGCTTGGCAGGGGCACCTTGGTGGGATCCATGGCTGGATCTAACTGTGACGGCTGGGTAGTGGATCTGCCGGACCACTGCAAGCGATGATAGTTAAGCCACGCCAGGGAACGGAATCTAAGTAGCCCCCGGTTTTCACCAGAGCCCGCTGCAAAGCGGGATGGACTTGCTGCGGCGTGAGGCTACCAGGTCGTCCCCCCTGACGTGACTTGCTTGCGATGGCGGCTGTGGTGCAGCATGGTACAGAATCGTAGTCCGAGAATCGTAGTCGTGGGCAGGCAGAAGGTCAGGGCAGGCGGCAATGGTTCGTGGTCGTGGACAGGCAGGAAGGTCAGGGCAGGCGGCAGAGGTTCGGAGTCGAGAAACGTAGCAAGGGGTCTGGTATATGGCGAGAATATACTTTAGGAACGCTTTCTCTAAGGCTCGGGGCAACATAGATCCAGCAGGGAAGTGACGTGGATGCAAAACCTATATAGGGACAGCGCCCGGCACTTACCCAATTACCGGCACACTGTCTCTTTAAATTTACATGGACGAGCGCGCGCGCGCTAGAAGGCTCGCATGCGCATTCCGGCCGGCAGGGGACGAGGACCGGACGGGAGTGAGGCCAGGTGAGTGGATGGGACGGATGCGACCACGGCCAGCAGTGCGGCCCGCGGCGCCACCCGTCCCCGCCGGGGACCCGTCATGGGGAACGCGGGTGCGACCGCGGTCCGTGGACCGAATCGCGGCGCAACCTGTTACAAGTTCTACTTTTCGGTTTTGACCTTGGCTAATGTTTACTCTTTTGTGCTTGAACTTCTGTGCCTGTGACCCTGTTTTTTTACTGCCAGCCCTGATCTTCTTGCCTGTGACCAGATCACACTTCTGCAGGACCCTTTGGTACCACGCTGGCCGACACTGTGAGTGACCTCATCGTGGTTAGCAACTTGGAAGTTCCTTTGCAGCAAAGTCAAAGCCCCTGTGCAGGGGGTTGAAGGTGAAAACCAAGGACTTGTTAGAATCCACTCCCTGGCGAGGCCTTGTGCCAATTCATGGTTGGCACGGAGAATCCACTCCTGCCGTGTTACAAGGACTAAGGATTAGAGGTGTGTCAGGATGGGGATTTGAAGATCAGTAAGGGGGCCATGGGCAGTAGTCTATGTGAGGACAGAGAAAGAGCAGCGGACTATGTGTAATAGAGAAGGGGATAGAGCAGCAGACTATATGTAACAGAGACAATACACTGACAAGCAAAAGGGTGTTAAAAAGGGTAACAATGTTTTGAACTTTTGACTTTCAGGCTCCATATCTCACCATTCACTACAGCTTTGAACGTAAAACTACTATCTTTTTATAGATAATTATCTTGGCTATCTCATACATAAATATTTTTTTGCAACTATTTAGGATATGCTTAGTTATACAGATTCCTGTGATGAAACTGCGTTGTTTCTATTTTTCTCCTGATGGTGGAACAATCTTTTTCTACTTGTATACTACAAATTACAAACTGTTCTCACATTCCCTAATAGCTCAGTGTGTTACTAGGTTGATTTCTAAGTAAAAGGTCACTGGTTCAAATCAAGGAGCCGCTGATCGACAGTGGTCTCTCAGCCAAGAGAATTGCCAAACTGCATCATGTTAGGCCATGACAGTTGGAAGAATATGAAATGAAGTCCATCGATCCATTTTAAAGGCAAGAGGTGGACATCCAGGCAAAATATCAATAAGTTGGCTCAGTACAAGGTCTATCATTTCTGGCGCAACAAACATGGCATCAGAGGTGGCCCAAAAAAGGTAAAGAAACCTCAACTTCAATCTTGGCATAACTTTGCAAAAAAAGTATGAAAAGTGGACAGTAGAAGATTGGAAATGGGTGATTTGGAGCAATGAGATAAAATTCAATAGACTGGGTTCTGATGGGTGCAAATTGGTTTGGAAGATTCAAGGGAAAAGGGGGCTAATGGACTGAGAAATTGAAGGATCTGTCAAGTTCGGTGGATGAAGCCTTATAATATGGGGTTATATCACAGCCAAAGGAGTTGGATATTTGGCCAGGATCGTTGGTGGTCTCAATGCGGAGCTACATGTGAGTATTCTGTAAGATGAGTTGCTTCATACAATCAAGTACTTTGGGTATGAAAAGGATGACATAATGTTCCAGCAGGACAATGACCCAAAGCAGCTTAGTGGAGAAAATTTAGCTCTAAGGCCATGTTCACACGGCTTAAAATGGGCCGTATTTCGGTCCGTAATTACGCGCCGAAGTGCGCAAATTACGGGCTGAAAACGGCCAATTCATTACGGTAATCCACAGTTCTCATAGAGAACTATGGATTACGTCTCCTCTCCCTACTCGGCGAATACACCGGGCGGGGAGATAATTCCCATGTCACTTTCTAGCGGCGTATACGCGCCGCTAGCAGTGATTCTCTATGGGCCGGCGAGGTGCCGGCCCCCCGCTCCCTCCCCCGCTCCCGCCCCCGGCCACACGGCTTAACTGCGGGGCGTAATTACGCCCCGCAGTTAACCCGTGTGAACATAGCCTAAGAGTCACAGAAAAAAATTGAGAGACTAAAATACTTTATTCCTTTCAATGGCTAACTGAAAAGATGAGGACAGCATAGCTATAGGAGGTGCAATGGTAGCAGCTGCTATGGGGCTCCTTTCACACATAAGAAGACACCAGTATTGGAAAGGGCACATGGTAACTGGCAGGAGCCCCATTTAACTTTTTCACCTGGGCCCAAGAATTTCAACTTACACCTCTGCAGGCTGGACTAGATAAGACGGCAGTACCATTGGTGTCAGTGAGAACATGCCAATGGGGAACAGCGATGTTCCGGTTCAACACGATTGGACGACAGTACCATTGGTGGCAGAGAGAACATGGCAATGGGGAACAGCTCGGTTCCGGTTTCATTGGGGTACAATCTGTTTTTGATTTTTCATTGGGGTACAATCTGTTTTCTACACTTAAATTGCACCTGAATGGAAGGGGGTCTACTGTGCTGGGGGAGAGAATTCTAGAAGGGGTGCGGGAATATTTAAACTAGGGATGAGGAGGGAGTACAATATAGAAAATGAAGGGGTAGATAGGTTAGAGAGGGCAGACTATATCAGCGACTGGAGAAGTGGAGTGGGGGAGGTGGAATAGACCAGCAGATAAGGAGATCCAAGTTTTGCAAACCAGCATTGAAGATATAGGTGCCCTTACCGTGAATTTGCTGGTTCTCTTGCTCCACAATTACTGGAAGTGTATCAGTCGACTTTCCGGGATAAGTCTTGAGGCTATCATAGTGGTTTTCCCTAAACCAGGCAAGGACCCATTATATTGCGACTCCTATCGCCCGATCTCGCTCCTGCAAACTGACCTTAAAATTCTGGCTAAATTGCTTGCTAGGAGATTGAATAAAGTTATTCTGTCAATTGTGCATGCTGATCAGACGGAGTTTATGCCCGGAAAGTCGACTGCTTTAAACTTGAGACGGTTGTACACAAACCTACAGGCCATACAATGATGAGGTGGGCTCAAGAATCGTGGTCTCTTTGGACGCTGCCAAGGCCTTCGACTCTGTCGAATGGTCCTATTTATTTCTCGCCTTGGAAAGGTTCGGCTTCGGCCCTTCCTTTATAGAGTGGGTGCAATTGCTGTACACAGACCCTACATCCAAGGTGATAGTTAATTGGTGGATGTCGGACCCTTTCCCGCTAGGCCAGTGTACTAGGCAAGGTTTCACCCTAACCCCCCTGTTAATTGCCCTTGCAATGGAACCTCTGGCAGTTAAAGTTAGGTCAGACCCGCTCATTAAAGGTTTATCCATCTCCCCTTTATGCGAGAAAATCAGCCTATACGCTGATGATGCGGATCCTCAGGAGTCTTTGCAGGCCACCCTAATAACTTTGACGGACTTTGGGGCTATTTCAGGTTTGACGATAAATTGGTCCAGATCTAACATCCTGCCCATGGATGTGTCCGTACTGGGGGAGAGAGCAACCACTCTCCCGTTGGCATGGAAGTCTTCTATTACATACCTGGGGATAAGAATATCCAGGTCAGCTCATGAGTTTGAAGCCGTAATAATCCACTTATGGCCTTCCTGCAAACTAAAATTTCTAGTTGGAACAAACTGTGGCTGTCAACCGCGGCCCGAATTAGTCTAGTTAAAATGACACTCTTGCCTAAAATCCTATATATTCTTCAGCAGGCACCGGTGTACTTACCAGCTTGCTTGTTGGATCGCATTAAAAGTATATTGCTCTCATTTGTGTGGAATGGACGTAGACATCATATTGCGGCTAGACACCTGACAGCCCCATGGGATGAGGGGGGTGCATCCTTCCCGGACATCCAGCTATACTATTTAGCGGAACAGTTATCACATCTGGCGAGATGGGGAACTGATGAGCAGTCCAGAGTACAGGCATTGATATTATCCTCGTTTAGTCATAAATATAGACACCTCCTTCACCTCCTCTTTTGCGGTACAGCCTTCTCAGAGGGCAATCTCAATGACCATCCTATCTTGAGACAGGCCTTATTGATCTGGAAAAGGGTGTGCTCACTGTATTATACTGAGGGTATCTACCCATTTGCCCCACTTTGGTTTAACAAGACCTTTCCGGGGTCTTGTTTTTTGTCCCACAAGGTAGGATGGTGTGCTAGGGGCATTTGGTATATGTCACAAATGTACTCTGATTCAGGTATTAGACAATTTCCGGACATTCAGGCGGAATTTGATCTACCGTCGTCCCAGATTTTCACCTATCTTCGAATAAAACATGCCCTCACATCTCAATTTGGCCTATCTACTATCACTTTTAGTCAATCCCTGATCCCTCGATTGATTCTTTCCCCACCTTCTGGGCATGTGATATCCGGCTTTTATGCTCTTATTTCGGCTAAGGCTAGGGAGGGACACATGGAGACCCTTAGACGCCATTGGGAGGAGGACAGGCCCCTTGACAGATGAAATTTGGGAAGCGTGTGTGTCCTCACCTAAACAGGTCTCCTCTAACTACAATGATAGACTGACCCAGCTCTATATTTTGCAAAGATCATACTACACCACTTCTAGGCTCAGTAAATTTCGCCCCGGATATGCAAACGAATGCCCGAAATGTCATTATTCCTCGGGTACCTTCCTGCATCTGCTTTGGTCCTGTCCTAGGGTCAGGGGATATTGGGCCCAAGTCCTTCGCTTTCTGAATGATGTGATGGGATGCCCAGTTCCACTCACTCCCTCCGCTTGCTTATTTGGTCCTAAACCTGACAGTATGAACTCACATGAGTTCACGTTTGTAACTGAAGCACTATACTTCGCTAGAAAAGCTATTGTAAGGAACTGGCTGGCTCCCAGACCCCCCTCGATGGCAAAGTGGCAGGGTTTGATCAATGGTGCTTTACCACACCAAAAATGGTTGTTCAGCCGTAGGAATTGTATGAATAAGTTTGACAGGATATGGGGCAGATGGTTGAGGTCTCCTGGCGTGGCCCGCACTCCCCAAGCCCTTCTATATGTGGATCCCCCAAGCCTTTTAATGCATCTTCGACTGAGGCCCTTGCCCTAGGTATGAGCCTCCCAAAGTGCTATGCTGGGATTGCTCCTCCCTAAATAGTAGGTTCTGTTTGCTGTCAGCTACAAACGCACGGCCTCTAATCTCGTGTATTTTCCTGTGAGATAATTAATGATACAACAATGACAAATTTATTGAATTCATGTCTTTTAATACCTGATTTGCCTTATGCTGTATAGTTACTATTATGTTCTTGCCTGTTGCAGGCTTTGTTTTATGCATTCTTGTGTGATATTTAGGTACGCGTAAATGTAAGGTTTTTTTTGTTTTGTTTTGTTTTTTTTTAATTATTTTTTTTTATTATTGCTTCCTGTTCTTTCCAGTTGGAAATTCATATATGTGATAAGATGTTTGTACTACTAACAAACACTTGCTGTACATGCAAATGTGAAGAATTATACTGTTTGTTTATTTGTGAATCAAAAAAAAAAAGAAGATATAAGTGCCCATAATATTTAATGTAATATCATGCCATCTATTAGCTGTGTAATATATAATCACATGCTGTCTACTAAAGGTTTAATGTATAAACCCATTCAAAATACAGAAGGAGAGATGTATAATTCCATGCCATCATCTGAACGGGTAACGTTTAATCCCATGATGTCTACTGAACGGGTAATGTATGATCCCATGCCGTCTAATGAACGTGGCTCAGTGCAGAAATGGTCCAAGCCAAGTTAAATAAACTGAATGTGAACAAGGCTCCAGGCACAGATGGCCTACACCCAAGAGTTCTTAAAGAACTCAGCTCGGTTGTCAGTGTGCCTCTGTGCATGATATTTAGAGATTCTCTGTTGACTGGTATAGTGCCAGGAGACTGGCGCAAGGCAAATGTAGTTCCCATCTTCAAAAACGCTCCAGGTCTTGCCCAGGTAATTATAGACCAGTAAGTTTAACATCTGTTGAGGGAAAAATGTGTGAGGGGCTCATAAGGGACTATATACAGGAACATGTGGATGAACACAATATTATAACTAATTGCCAGCATGGTTTTACTAAGGACAGAAGTTGTCAGACCAATGTTTTTATAGAAGAGATGAGTAGAAGTCTGAATAGCGGGCGGTTGTGAATATTGTATTTTTAGACTTTGCAAAGGCGTTTGACACTGTACCTGATAAGTGTTTGTTGGGTAAATTAGAATCCATTGGGTTAGAAACAACAGTGTGTAATTGGATTAAAAACTGGCTATTGGATCGTACTCAGAGAGTGGGGGTAAATGACTCCTAGTCTGTGTGGTCCCCGGTTATGAGTGGTGTGCCCCAGGGCTCAGTGTTGGGTCCTCTTTTATTTAATGTATTTATTACTGATATTGTGGAGGGAATCAATAGCACGGTTTCTATTTTTGCAGATGACACCAAGCTATGGAGTGTAGTGCAATCAATGGAAGATGCTCATAAATTGCAAGCAGAACTGGGCACACTGAGTGTTTGGGCATCCACTTGGCAAATGAGGTTCAATGTGGATGAATATAAGATTCTGCATCTGTGTACGAATAATCTGCAGGCATCATATGTCCGAGGGAGAGAAAAACGTAGAGAATCGCCTGTTGAGAAAGATCTGGGCGTTTTTGTAGATCATAGACTACAGAACAGCATGCAGTGTCAATCAGCTGCCTCTAAGGCAAGTAAGATATTTGTGTATATTAAAAGAGGCACGACCTCGCGGGACAAAGAAGTAATTCTACCACTGTATAAAGCATTGGTGCGACCTCACTTAGAATATGCTGTTCAGTTCTGGGCCCCAGTTTATAGAGAAGATGTAATGGAGCTGGAGAAAGTGCAAAGATGAGCAACCAAACTTATAAGGGGAATGGAGCATCTTAGTTATGAGGAGAGGTTAGTAGAATTGAACTTATTTCATCTTGAAAAAAGATAGCTTCAGGGGGACATGGTTAATTTATATAAGTATATAAATGGTCCCTACAAAAAGTATGGGGAAAATTTATTTCAAGTAAAGCCCTTTCAAAAGACAATGGGACATTGTGAAAAAAAAAAATATTTCAATAAATTAATTTTTATTTCTTTATTTTCGTTACACCCATACTATTGATCATTAGCTAACGAAAATAAAGAAATAAAAATGAATTTATTGAATTAATATTTTTTTTTTTGGTTTCCCCCTTTTTTTTGTTCATTTTATATACACATCGGTACAACTTCGGGAGTCTTATCATTTTATTTCGGGCACGTACAGTTTTATTACAGATTGCATTAGAAAACATATAGGAGCGTCGCTCGCTCTCCCATTGGTCCAAATAACCGCGCCTCTTTTAACTTAGCCAATCACAAACAGAGCTCGCTCTGCATTTCTTTTCCCCATAGAACTCTATAAGAAGGTAGCTCAGCCGCTGATTGGCTAAGCAGGACGAGCCCTTCTTCCCACCAACCAATCACAGTATTAGAATATTTCCCATAGACAGTAATAACTTTTAGGGCGCCCTTCTATCGTGCCCTTCTTTCTCCATTCAAAATAGACGCACTACATCTGATTGGTGGATTCATATCTGCCGCCTGGGCTCAACCAATCAGCTCTTTTCTGCCTTTTTTACTGTATTTTGAACTGTCCGCCTTTTCATTTGATTGGTCCTTACTTCTCCATAGTTTATAATGGTTCCCTGTCGCTCCTTTTCTGATTGGTTGGTTTCTGCTGACCAATGAGAAGAGCTTAAAGAATTGGAATTACTGTATTTCCTGGCAATTCTCTATATCCCAATTCCTGATGTAGCGCCGGTCTCGGCGACAAACGCGTTGTTAGGGATTTGATTGATTTATGTTTTTAGAAGGTTTCAGCTCTTTTTCAGATAATGTTTTACACCTAATAAAAATGATTTTTTAAATCATACTGCATGCCGCACGACGCTGAGAGCCGAGATTTCATTGCCTCCATCTCTCCATAGACTATAATGGGACAAGTAGCTTGCGCTCTGATTGGCCGGGATAGCCAAGCCCCCGCTAGCTCAGCCAATCAGCTCTTTTCTGCATTTTTACTGTATTTTGAACTGTCCCGCCTTTGAATTTGATTGGTCAATATTTCTCCATAGGTTATAATGGGTCCCTGTCGCTCCTATTCTGATTGGCCAGGATTGCCAAGCCCCCGCTAGCTCAACCAATAAGCTCTTTTCTGCATTTTTACTGTATTTTGAACTGTCCCGCCTTTGATTTTGATTGGTCCATACTTCTCCATAGGTTTTAATGGGTCACTGTCGCGCCTATTCTGATTGGCTGGTTTCTGCCGACCAATGAGAAGCTCTTACAGAATTTGAATTACTGTATTTCCCGGCACTTTTCAATATTCAAAGTCCCGATGTAGCGCCGTTCTAGATTTTTGGAAAGTGATTTTATTTATGTATTTTTATGTATTTTTTTTAGTAGGTTTCAGCTCTTTTTCAGAGAATGTTTTACGCCTTTATAAAGGCAATTTTTTGATTCATACTCCATGCCACACGGACATCTTTAATGATTTCTCGCTGTTTTCCAGCCTGTCTCGAATCGGAATACATGTTAGGCGCAGTCCCGCACTGCGCCTAAGTCCCGCACTGCGCCCCACACACTGGCGAGGCGCGGTGAACTTTCACCGCATGTATGAGTGCACCTCCTCGGACGGCGAATATTAGGTGCAGTCCCGCACTGCGCCGAAGTCCCGCACTGCGCCGAAGTCCCGCACTGCGCCCCACACAATGGCGAGACGCGGCGGACTTTACATGATATGTATGAGCGCACCCCGGCGCCGACATATATCAGGCGCAAATTTCGCTGGAAAACTGGCGGAAACATGCGCTCCAACGTGGCGAGCTTCATACATGTCGCCCAGAGTCTTACTCGCCGGAAAATGTAGAAGCCCCTACTGTTTCGCAATTGTATAGGTCTTCTTTAGGTGGTGTTTCTAGGTCGAGGGTGGGACTGGAAATATGAGGACAGCTTGCAAGCAGGAGCGTAGCTATAGGAGGTGCAGCAGTAACAGCTGCTATGGGGCCCTGCATCCTGAGGTGGCCCAAAAGCCCCTTTGACACATAAGAAGACGCCGGTATTGGAAATGGCACATGGTAACCGGCAGGAGCACCATTTCACTTTTTGCACTAGGGCCCAAGAACTTAAACTTACGCCTCTGCAGGCTGGACTAGATTAGACGGCAGTACCATTGGTGACAGCTAGAACATGCCAATGGGGAACATTGAAGTTCCGGTTCGACAAGATTAGGCAGCAGCACCAATGGTGACAGCAAGAACATGCCAATGGGAAACATCGAGGGTTAGGATAACAGGACTTAGTACATTGGGTGGTAGTACAGGTGGATGCATTTAAAAAATAAAGATTTGGAGGGCTATAAGGAGGAGGAGTAAGAGGTGTATGCAGTACACATCAAGGTCATACAGGTGTATATTTCAAAATAAATTCAGCCGTAAGACTTGTAAATCTAGCTGTTGGCAGCAGTAGAATAAAATTTGTAGAAGCAGCAGGCACAGGAAATACACAAATGTGATGTATTTTAGTTTAAATGTGTATTTCATATTGTCAAGAACTACAGTTTACTAGTTTTATTGCCGAATGGTGTAAACATGTGCCAAAAATAAAACAGGCTGAGGCCAGAAAAAGAAGCCTGGTGTCGGTGTGCCAAATACTGTTCTACCAAGGACGGCGATCCGAGAGCTAAATACCCCCTGGCCGATCCAAGATGGCACCTGAAAGTGAGTGAGTCATAACAATATACACTCACCGGCCACTTTATTAGGTACACCATGCTAGTAACGGTTTGGACCCCCTTTTGCCTTCAGAACTGCCTCAATTCTTCGTGGCATAGATTCCACAAGGTGTTGCAATGATGCTCAATTGGTACCAAGGGGCCCAAAGAGTGCCAAGAAAATATTCCCCACACCATGACACCACCACCACCAGCCTGAACCGTTGATACAAGGCAGGATGGATCCATGCTTTCATGTTGTTGACGCCAAATTCTGACCCTACCATCCGAATGTCGCAGCAGAAATCGAGACTCATCAGACCAGGCAACGTTTTTCCAATCTTCTACTGTCCAATTTCGATGAGCTTGGGCAAATTGGAGCCTCAGTTTCCTGTTCTTAGCTGAAAGGAGTGGCACCCGGTGTGGTCTTCTGCTGCTGTAGCCCATCTGCCTCAAAGTTCGCCGTACTGTGCGTTCAGAGATGCTCTTCTGCCTACCTTGGTTGTAACGGGTGGCTATTTGAGTCACTGTTGCCTTTCTATCAGCTCGAACCAGTCTGCCATTCTCCTTTGACCTCTGGCATCAACAAGGCATTTCCGCCCACAGGACTGCCGCTCACTGGATGTTTTTTTCTTTTTCGGACCATTCTCTGTAAACCCTAGAGATGGTTGTGCGTGAAAATCCCAGGAGATCAGCAGTTTCTGAAATACTCAGACCAGCCCTTCTGGCACCAACAACCATGCCACGTTCAAAGGCACTCAAATCACCTTTCTTCCCCATACTGATGCTCGGTTTGAACTGCAGGAGATTGTCTTGACCATGTCTACATGCCTAAATGCACTGAGTTGCCGCCATGTGATTGGCTGATTAGAAATTAAGTGTTAACGAGCAGTTGGACAGGTGTACCTAATAAAGTGGCCGGTGAGTGTATATATACTGTGTGTATATTTTGTAGAAGGTTAAGAGGTTCCTTCATAGACGGTAGGTATTTATAACATAGGTTGCTGGCCTCGGTTATATAAAAAACCACTTTAGTGTGATGCCAGCAACAGTTATTGCTGCTGAGCAGTTTTTCTTTGTAGGTTCAGGGTCAGGTTTTTTATGGAGCGGCGCAAGAGTCTGAGTGGGACGGCCGCTCCAATACTCCAGCCCAGGTCTTACCGGCCAAATAAAAGGCAGCTGGTTCAGGAAGTCAGGAGGTGTGCTTCTGTACCTGAACCAGAAGCTGTGGACTGCCGTGCTGTGAGGCCGTGCAAAACTGAAGGTGTGTTTGGGTGAGCATAACCCATTGCCTGTGAATTCCTGAAGTAAGGACCTTATGCTATGTGAAATCATGTTATGCTGAAGATAAGCTGAATTTCTGTTTGATTCCTGTGGACTTCACAATAAATACCTCTTTATTTGGACATTATTCCCTGTGCACGTGCTTGCCTTTGAACTGACCCCTCACAATGTGTATATATATATATATATATATATATATATATATATATATATATATATATATATAAACATAATAAGTATCTAAAAAGTGAGTGCACAATACTGAAGATAACACCCTTTGATTAATATAAAGTAGCAGTGACGCTTTTATACGTAACAGTGTAAATTTGGTTTACTCAAAATGTAAACAAACAGTATCTCACAAAAGTGAGTGCACAATACTGAAGATAACACCCTTTGATGTAATGTAAAGTAGCCAGTGTACAGCTTTTATACTGTAACAGTGTAAATTTGGTTTGTCCTCAAAATAGCTCAACACACAGCCATCAATGTCAAAACCGCTGGCAATAAAAGTGAGTACACCCTTAAGTGAAAAAGGACAAATTGTGTCCAATTTGCCATTTTCCTCCACACTGTCATGTGACCTGTTAGTGTTACAGGGTCTCAGGTGTGAATTGGGAGCAGGTGTGTTAAGTTCGGTATTACCGCTCTCATAGTCACTCATACAGGTCACTGCACTGCATAAAGATGGTCTATGCTATAAGAAGATTGCCAACATCCTGACACTGAGCTGCAGCACGATGACAAAGACCATACAGCAGTTTAACAAGACAGATTCCACTCAGAACAGGCCTCACCAAGGTCGAGCAAAGAAGATGAGTGCACGTGCTGAACTTCATATCCAGATCTTGGAGGGGAGTGGGAGTCATAGTGGATGACCAGGCCCTTGTCACAGCGGCTGGACTCCACCAAACTTTTTCATGCCCATCCCGGCACATAGACATAGTAAAACGGGTGACCTGCAGTGTGGAGGATGTTTCTGACCCCCGGGGGCACACTCCATGGTGGTGGTGGTCCTCTTCCGCTGTGATGTTGGTGATGGTGTTGTGGAGATGCCCATGATGTTGTACAGGTGAAAGCAGGAGGCAGACAAAGGTTGTTAACGGCGTATCACGAACAGTCCTTTTTATTCACTGGAAAGATGATATACACAAACTTTCTTTAGCTTTCTTTACACTCTTTTCTCCACAAGTGTTGCAGCTGACAACCATAGAGTTCCATTTAAATTGGTCCCTTGTTCAGATGCAGTCTTGGTATTACAAGGAGTTTTCTAACCCCAGGAGAACTGAAAACTCATAGCAACTACAGACAGAACTGGATCTAGATGGGCCAGGCTAAAAGCAAACAACTGGACACCAGTTTGGGCGGTAGGCCAGCAGGGGACTTCATAATCACTACCTCTCATGTACACTCCCTAGTGTACCTGTCTAGGGTTTCCTCCGTGCTGTTCCCGGTAGCAACTCTATCCAAAGATCACTTGTACTCTTTCTAGAAATCTTCTTGCAGCACACCTAACTCAACACAAAGTTCACTCAAAGGTCATGTCATCAGTGGTTCAACACAAAATCACATAGTAGCATACACAAGGAGTTTATAAGTACACAGGGTACTTATAATACCACACAGATTAAGGACATGGATTACTGGAAACATGTCTTGTGTTCTGATGAGACCAAGACAAACTTATTTTGTTCAGATGGTGTCAAGCATGTGTAGCAGCAGACCGAAACCCTATTGAGTATCTGTGGGGCATCCTCTAACACAAGGTGGAAGAGAACAATTTCTCTAACATCCACCAACTCCATGATCGCATGGAGGAATGCAAGAGAATTCCAGTAACAACCTGGGAAGTTCTGAAGAACTCCATGCCCAAGAGAGTTAAGGCAATGCTGGAAAGTAATGGTGGCCTGACAAAATATTGACATTTTGGGCACAATTTGTCCATGACCACTTAGGGGTGTACTCAATTTTTTGCCAGTGGTTCAGACATTGATGGCTATGTGTTGAGTTATTCTGAGGACACAATAAATTTACACTGTTATACAAGCTGTACACTAACTGCTTTATATTGTATCAAAGTGTCATATCTTTAGTGTTGTCTCATGAAAAGATATAATACAATATTTTCCAAATTGTGAAGAGTATACTCACTTTTGTGAATTAATGTCTGTCACACCTACAGCATGCTGTGGTTGGAAACAAAAGGACACTCGCCAAATAAATGCACACAAAGTGAGAAAAATACTGTCATATCTTGTGGATGTGCTATACATGTCCCTGTAAAGGACCACTCCAGTATTTTTTCCCCCCATGTCATTAGAAATTGCTTTTAGGTACACTGTTTTACCAGTAATTTTTCTTACCTGCAGCTGCTTACAGGACTTCTGGCTGATACAACAGTCTCTGTGGGGTCACATGCAGGGCCACCATCAGAGATTTAAGGGCCCATACAGTCAAAGCGTCTTCCCCCCAAAAAAAAATAAAAAAAATTGTGGGGTGAACGAGAATATAAATACAATTGCACCATTGTTTTTGGGTTTTGTTTTAGTTGGAGTTTTCTCACTACGAATATCTTTCGACATGTAGGGGCAGATAATTAAGCCGTTCCCATCATTGGACATACCTGTACGTCCTAACTGCAAGTTGACATACAGGTATATCCTGGACAAAGCAGGATATATTACAGCTGGCCCCATGCTGTGTCACCTGGCCACGGCAAATTATCGCTTTACCCGCTGCAATCAATTGCAGCAGGGACAGACAGAGGAAGGGATGGTTTTCCTAACAGCCCGAAAGCCTAACAAACGCTTCTGAGTTGCCTGTGAGGTCACTGTGCTCAGCTGTGCCCCGTGGGCATAGTCTGCCATAGTGATTGACAGTTGCCATGGAAAGCAGTACTGCTGTGTATGTTAAGATTGCTGATACAAATACCAAATGGGGACATGTAAAAAAAAAAGTAAAAAAGCACCGAAAAGTAAAAAAAAAGTAAAACACCAAAAATAAAATAAAAACACGTACACCGCCCTTCCCCCTTTAACAAAGTAAAAAGACATTTAATAAATGATGCCAACCTACAGTAGAGATATGGTAGATGCTAGCTATAAACTATTTTGTGTAGAATAACTAGATTTCTTACACGCAGCAATTTTTTAACTTTTAAAATGGCAAATTTTTCAAAATTTTCTAACAATAACAATAACAATAACAATCTCTGAATCAGATTTAAAAAAATGGAGCTCTGTCAGGGAGGTCAATACTGGCTGCGGGGTAAGGTTTTAAAGACTTTTTGTAAATACATTGCTCTATTGATATAGCAAGGGTCAGAGGATAAGAGAGATTTTATCTGCTCTGAGTGCACACAAGTGTCTATAGGTTACCATCCATATCTCCCTTCCTGATTAAACATAGAGTGAGGAGTGATGTCACGATGGACAGAAGAAACAGAGTCTTTGGGCGACATGTATGAACAGGGCTGCGCTAGAATTCTGGCGTCAAAAAGCTGTAGTAGACCAGTTCTATAGATGTATGAACACGCGTACTCCAAACTTTGGCATGATAAGTGCCTCGGATCCGCGGCAAAGACAATTTTTAGCACGCCAAGTTTTGGGGCGTTCTGGGGGCATGTCACACCACATTAGTAGAAGTAGACACATTTATGATTCTTTGAAGACAAAACTTTGGTGCAGAACAGTTAGAAAAGACAGACCAAGTTAAAGATGATCTGCCTGAGTCTGAGCTGTCGTATTGGCACTAGACTGCGCCTGTATGTATAAACTGCAGAAGAACAGGTTCATACATTCTGGCGCAGTCTATACTACCTTAAAGTGATTTAGAACTGGTCTATCAGCATCAGAATTCATACATGTCGTCGTTTATCTGTAACAAGATTAGATTGTTTACCTTTGAAAATCACTTATTTTATCTTCTAGAAACGTTGTTTACTTATAGATGAAATCGCCTGCACCTATGTCTCTGTAAGGCTCATCTAGGAATGCAGAGCTTATATGCTAATCACTGCTATAGAACCACCCGCAGTCTGACTTGAAAGTGTGAGGCTAAACTGCCTGTAACTCTGTTAAACTGCATGGTGAGAAAATCCCTTTAATTTACATGTTATCTCAATTTTGTTGAACAGTACACATGCAAGGGCCAAAATATACTGCCACATTATCACTGCATGTCACCACTATGAATCATGCAAGATCCAGCATCCAAAACAAATGGAACAATACCATGTAATGATGGGAAGGCCGGGCCCATAGTAAAAACTTAACATCCTTTTATTAGAACATCTTTAAAATCAAAGAAAATCTTCGCACTAGAAATGTACAAATGTAGGAAACACAAACCACTAACAATTGGGTTAGCACGGCATCAAACTTGGCACAGCAAGACCAACGCTTTTCGGTAAGTATACCTTAATGCCATCATTCATGCCCTGAAGTGTTTGAGTGGATATTGATAGCGGTGAGCAAACAAGCACTTTTTGTTTTTCTCTACTACTATCACAATACTACTGACCAGTATACCAAGATCAATATAACCACTAACAACAATACACAATAACAAAGACCAGATTATGATGCCACATATCACTACCATATGGTGACAAATACCACCATACTGTTACTCACCAAATCAATATAGCAAGACTGATATTACCAATAACAAAAATATACAAGAACCAAATAATACTGTCACATATCATCCCCATATATCACCACCATTAAGTGACTGATTAATACCATCATACTGTTACTGAATATAAATAGAGATGAGTGAACAGTAAAATGTTCAAGCTCGAGTCGAACTTCGTTCGATTCGAACTTGAACCCCATTAAAGGGCGCATTTCACTTTTCGCACCAGGACTCAAGAACTTGAACTTATGCCTCTGCAGGCTGGAATAGATTAGACGGCAGTACCATTGGTGACAGCAAGAACATGCCAATGGGGAACATTGAATTTCCGGTTCGACAAGATTAGGCAGCAGCACCAATGGTGACAGCAAGAACATGCCAATGGGAAACATCGAGGTTTAGGGTAACAGGAGTTAGTACATTTGGTGGTAGTACAGGTGGAGGCATTTAAAAAATAAAGATTTGGAGGGCTATAAGGAGGAGGAGTAAGAGGCGTATGCAGTGCACATCAAGGTCATACAGGTGTATATTTCAAAATAAATTCAGCCATAAGACTTGTAAATCTAGCTGTTGGCAGCAGTTGAATACAATTTGTAGAAGCAGCAGGCACAGGAACTACAGACATGAGATGTAGTGTAGTTTAAATGTGTATTTCACATTGTCAAGAACATGTACCACAGTTTACTAGTCAGTGACATCGGCAGTGATTTTTATAAATGTCAAACAATCCACATTATCAGGGGAAAGATGGATATGTTTGTCAGTTATCATCCACGCCAGCTGTGCTGAATGTGCGTTCCAAGATAACGCTGGCTGCTGGGCAGGATAACTCCTCTATGGCGTGTTGAGCAAGCTCAGGCCATTCATCCAGTTTGGACACCCAGTAGTTGAATGGGTACAGACTAAGTCCAAAAACATCGATGTTGAGCCGCAGGTAGTCATGGACCATGGTCTTAAGGTGAACTCTGTGTGTCTGAATGCTGCCCTGCCTTTTAGGCATTGGGGAGGTGGTAAAAATCAATTGCCAAATGTCACCCAGTAGGGTTCTGCCACACTGCCTGTTGCGGCTATCTGCCATTCTACTGCTGCGGCGTTGCTGACGTTGTTCCACTGTGACATTAGAATGTGAAGGCGCAAAAGATGTCTCGAGTTGGTCAATGAGCACTGTCTCAAAATCCTGCATTCTACTGTCAATTTTTTGTGGGTGGAATGAAATTGCTCACTTTTGTCTTGTAACATGGATCAAGGAGGGTGGCCACCCAGTAATCACTGTTCATTTTTATTGCCTTGATGTGTGGATCATGTTGCATGTAATGCAGCATCCAATAACTCATGTGTGAGATGCTGCTGGGATCTCCCAAGCCTCGGGGGGGGTACTAACGGGATCTTCCTCCTCTTCCTCCTCCTTCTTCTACTCCTCCTCCTGTAATCTGTACCAACCTCTTACCACTGAAGGGTAATAAGTACCGGTGTTGTCCACCCCTGCCTCCTCATCCTCCTCCACATCCTCATCCTGACCATAACGAGAGAGCTGGATAGCCTAATTCTCTCTACTCTGTGAGCTTAACTGCTGTACTGTACCCACCCTCAACCTGTACCAACCACCAAAAGAAAACCTTGACAATTATGAAACATTAGGTGCTTCTACATCCTCCGGCGAGTAAGGCTCTGTGTCCGTCACCTCCTCCTCCTCCATCACTGCTGTGACCTGCTGCCGCAGAGTGCCTAATGTTTGTTCCAGTAAAAATATAATCAGAATGGTCATGCTCATCCCAACTGACCATTTTGGTGGCCTCTTCAAAACTGCCAAGGATGGTGCAGAGATCCTTCACCTGTCTCCACTCACTATGGGTCAACACCCCGAGGTCTGTACTACTGCTAGTTAGGCCATGCGACATTTCATACTGCATAATTTCATTACACTGCTGCCATAATCGCTGGAGCATGTGGAGGTTGGAATTCCAGCGTGTTGCCACATCACATATCAGACGGTTGATGGGGAGTTCCAGATCACGCTGCAATGCTGCCAGTCTTATCAAAGCAGGGTGCGAATGACGGGAGTGTGAGCTAAGACCTCGAGCCTTCCTCAGCAGACAGTCAATACTTGGGTAGTGCTTGAGAAATTTCTGCACAACCAGGTTCAGATGTATGCCAGGCAAGGGATGTGCGTAAGTCTAACGATCTTAAGGGCAGCAAGGAGATTGCTCCCATTGTCACACACCACCTTGCCTGGCACCAGGTTCTTATCACCCAGCCAATGATCGGTCTGAGCGTGCAGAGCTGTCTATAGCTCTTGACCTGTGTGTTGATAGTCTCCAAGACAGATTAATTTGAGAACAGCCTGGTTTTCTTGGCACGTGATGCTACCTGTCGAGCTTGAGGATCTGGGCGTTGCACCATCCCAGCAGTGTTAGCCGAGACCCATCACCAGAGGCACTATCATCCACCAAACTCACCCAGTGAGATGTAATGCCCTTGACCGTGCTTACTAGTCCATGTGTCTGAAGTGAGATAGACTTCAGATAGACACAGATATAGCCAAAGTGCTGGAGATCTTTTCTGCTATGTGGTGGGCCAGGGCAGGGACAGCTTTTCTGGTGAAGAAATGCCTGCTCGGCATCTGTTATTGGGAGCATGCCAGGGCCATCACGTGGCGGAACCCATCTGTGTAAACCAGGCAGAAAGGCAACATTTCCAAGGCCAACAGTCTGGCAATGCTGTCATTCAGGCTTTTGGCTTTGGGATTATTGGAGTGAAAGCGTTTCTTATGCTCACACACCTGGTACACAGAAGGCTGGCTGCCGGACTGGCTGCTGTACGGCGTGCAGGTCACACTGGTGCAGGCTGTGTTGCTGGTGGTGGGAATCAGCCGACAGTATCTGGAACTGGGGATGGCACATCGGCAGCAGAGGATCGCTAAGGCTTGGAAGTGGTGGAGGAGGCAGAAGATGTCACGGTGGCTGGAAGCCCAGGACCTTAGTGGCCCCTTTTTTTTTTTAACAACTATTCCAAAAAGCAATTCAGGTTTTTTATCATATACCCGTTTTTATGCTCAAGGGGCCAAAAAATTCTTTCTTAACCTTTCCCAAAATTTAAAAAAGAAAATTTTTGGGCCCCTTTTAAAAAATACTGGGGGAGAGACAGTAAAGGGCGATGAGAAAAAGCAAACCTTTTTAAAAAACTTTTTTTTCCACTGTATTTACCAGGAGGTAGGGTTCCCTTTTAACAACGGATAGGAAACCCAAAATTAAAAATTTCTTTTTTACCCCAAAAAAGTGCAGCCCCCGCTTAAGGGAAAATTAAAATAGACAAAAACCCCCCGGGCAGATGGCATTTAAACCCCCGTGTCCTAAGGGGGTTAAGTGATGTCATAGATAGGCCCCTTTTTTTAATTTTTTATGGACTGCTACTAAAGGGTTGTCCCAAAAGGGTTTTGGGGCATAGCAAAATGTGGTTTCCAATATTCAAAAAGAGGTCCAAAAAAAATACCAGGAAAAATATGGCCCGGTTTAAATTTGGGCCCCGTTTAGGTAAAAAAAATTTTAAGGTTTTTTCAAAAAAGCTATCCGGAGTATTTTCGGAAAAAAAAATGAAAAAACGCCTTTCCAGAAGGGGTTTTTGAAGGGGTTTGGTCCCGTCAGGGCTAATACATCAGGGTTCTTGAGGAAGGGCAGTGCTTAGACTGGATCGGGGGGGGAGGCCCTGGATGTCATTTATCTAGATTTTTCTAAAAACATTTGAAAACGGGCCACATAAAAAAGGGGGGTAAGTAACCTCGGGTTTTAGTAAAAAAGTTTGAAGGTTTTTTCAGAGATGCTAAACCTGGGGTAACTACGGGAAAATAAAAAGTATAACGCCCTTCCAGCAAAGGGGTTTTTGAAAGGGTCGGTCCTGTTCAGACTAAAATTTATCGCTTTTTATAGGAAATCATTTCTAGACTGGGTCGGGGGGAGGGGACTGGTTTTTCATATTTCCCAGATTTTTCTAAAGCATTTTTATTTTCGGGGGCCACATAAAAGGGTTTGGGAAGGGAAATGAAATGCTTTGGGCTGGGGAAAACGTGTCAAGTGGGTTTCAACTGGGGTCACTGTTTGAAAACAAAAAGGGGGGTAAATTTTAAAGGGGCCAAAACTCAGGCTGGATTTCCCCTTTTTACTTGGGGGGGTTTCCAAAAAGGGTCCAAATAATTTGGGGCCCCATCCTCTTCAACATTTCATTAAAGTTTTTACACCCTGGATTGCACATAAATTTTGACTTTGCAGACGATACAAAGCTCTGTTAAAATAATCAACACAATAAGGATAATGTTTTTTTTACAACAGGGGAAACTGGATTTAAATTTTGGGGGCTAGCAGGGAAAAAGGCCCAAAGAGGGTTTTAAAACAATAAATTCAAAGGGTTTTGCACATTGGGGGGAAAAATCCATTTAAAAGACTTTAAAATTTTTTAAATGGAAAAAAGGCTGTGTAAAAGTGGGCGGGGGAAAAAACTTGGGGGCCTAGTGGAAAAATAAACTTAATTGAGCAGCCAGGTAAGACAGCAGCTGCCCAAGGGAAATTTGGATCATTGGGGAGCATTAGAAGGGGCAAAGAGGACATATGAGAAACATTTTTTCTCCCATTATTTCAAAGTCACTGGTTTTGAACCACCCAAAGGAATAAATTTGTACAGTTTTGGGGACCAATGCCCCGGAAAATAAATTTTTGAGTTAACGGACAAAAGGGGGGCAACCCAAAAATAATTTAAAAATTTCTGGGGGGACTACAATACCCCGAAAGATTTTCAAGATTTGGGGGTTTTTTAGTTTAGGGAAAAGATGGCCTTTGGGGGGACATAATAAAAATTTTTTTAAAAAACATCAAAAAGGGCAATATAGGGGATCCTCCCCAAATTTATTTTTACCCAGGCCCGTTTTAAACAAGGGGGCAAACCTCTACGTCTTGAGGAACGAAGTTTCTACATAAACATAGGGAAGGGGTTTTTTTACTGTAAAGCAGTGGACGTGGAAATTTTGCCAGAGGGAACTTTTTCATGGTGAAATTTAAATTAAAAAGGTTCAAAAAGGGTTTGGGGTGCATTTTTGGACATAATAATATAACCCAAATTTTAAAAGGGTTTTAGGATTCAGGAGAGGGGTCCTTGATCCAGGGGGTTTTTCCATTGGGCCGATTGGAGTCGGGGAAGGGAAAATTTTTTCCCCCCAAAATGAGGAAATTGGCTTCTACCTCATTTTTTGGGGGGGGTTATTTTTTTTTCCCTTTCCCCCTGGGTCAAACCTTAGGGACAACAGGCCCGAAAATGGGGTGGACTTGTCCTTTTTTTTGGCCCCTTTTCCAAAAATTTTGAAATTTTGAAAAGTTTACCCGTTGACGGGAAAATTTCCGGGGTTAAAACTCGGGGCCCCGGGGAAACTGAGGCTTTATCGAAAAAGGGCCCAGGTTTTCCCGGGCCCGGACCTCTTCGGGCCCGGGAAAAACCCCCAAAATAAGAAGTTCCTGCTGGTACCCCGGGGGGCCCCTGACTGGGCCCCGTAATGTCAGGGACTTTGCGACCGCACTCCTTTCCCAATTTTTGGAAGCCAGGAAACCCGCAAATGATCTTTCCTTCCTCCTTACTGATGACGTCGGAGCTTTTTGGTTTAAAAAACCACGTTTGGGGCCCCAAAAGTCATTATCACGGGGGTTCCCCTTTTTTGGGCAGTTTTACATCCTCACGCGGGGAGCTAAAAACCCCAGCATGGCAAAGTTTTCTGCCGGGTGGACCAGCTTTCCCTTTTCCTCCTCTGAGGGGATCAGCGATTGGGATTAAGGGAGACAAAAAAATCCTCTTTTTGGCCCTCTTTAATTTTTTTTGAAAAAGTTTTTGACCCCAACAAAATGTTTGGGGTCAAAGAAACTTCAGGGTTTTGGATTATTTTGAAAATGGGCTGTATATTTGTTTGTGACCCTTCGGGCCCCCTGTTTTCCTTTAGTTGGGGTGATTATGATGGTTTATGACATTTGTGGCCCGTGACTGAGGGGGAAAAAAGAGGTAAAACCCCCTGGATCAGGGTTTGATAACCAGGAGAAAAGATTGGCCCAAAGCTGTTCATAAAAGAGACACACAGGGAAAATAAGCAAGGGGGTTAAAAAGGGGCCCCAAAACCCGCAAGACGAAGTGCTCCTTGTGGTTTTTGGGGGCCCCTGGAAAAAGGGGGCCCCCGTCTCCTACTTTTACTCCATTCCCCCGCCCCTCCCTTTTCTTTGCTTAAACCCCCTCTATTTTACCTGTTCAAAAGTAAGTATTATACTTACGGGGTGACCACAAGATAAAATTTTAATAAAAAAAAGAGGGAAATTTTTTATATATATATATATATTGTTAAACTAAATATGTGTATCACAATAACGTACTGGTATATTTTAGCCTTTTTGTGGCCAAAAATTACAAAATTTTTGGCATTGGTAAGAGTTAGGACAGAAAGAACTCTATTTCCCGGGATATATCTTTTGACCCAAATTTCCCACGGGACATTTAAATATTTCCCCCGCAAAACTGTCAAAAATGAAATTTTTTTCCCCTTTAACATAATTTTTTCACCAAACCCCAAAAACCCCTTTTAAAAAAATATTTTTTTTTTATAGGAAAATTTTGGGGACGGGTTTTTGAAAACAATTACTGAACCCCCAAAACTGCAAAAAATGAACTTTTCTCCACTCAGAATAATTTTCACTAACCAACCACTTTTTAAAATATAGTACTGTGTTAGCTGAAAATGGCATTCAGAACACAATACACTGAAATTTTATTTTATAAACATGGTCATTGATTTTTTACCACCTTTTTTACACTTCTCTGTGCTCTGCACTGATTGGACAGCCACCAAAAGTGCAGAAAGGTGCAGAAAACTATTAAAACAGCATGTCGAGCACCATGGCAAACTCGAACATTTATGCGATTGAACAGTAAGATGTTCGGTTCGGTTCAACTTTTCTCGAACGGTTCGGTCAACACTAAGGGCGACATGTATGAATCTCGCCACGTCAGGGTGCACCTTTCCGCCGTTTTTCCGGCGAAATCTGTGCCTGATTTATTACGGCGCCGGGGCGCGCTCATACATTCCATGTAAATTTCGCCGCGCCTCGCCAGTGTTTGAGGCGCAGTGCGGGACTTAGGCGCAGGCGGGCGCTGCGCCTATGATTCGCCCCCGGAGGTAGCGCACTCATACATGCGGGGAAAAGACCGCTCCCGCCTTTTGTGAGGTTGCGTGGGGGACTGAGGCCAGTGCGGGGGTGCCCAAATTCGCCGCCGAGGAGGGGCATCAAAAATGCGGGAAAAAATTTTCCCTGCGCCCGCCAGTGTGGGGTGCAGTGCTGGACAAAGG